>JAHWFP010205855.1:29244-71658 GCA_023313725.1 Lithobius niger | reverse complement strand
TTGCTACATATGATGATTCATTGTTAACCATTGCTACATATGATGATTCAGAGTCCACCATTGTTCAACGTCTCCATTTACCAAGAACCCATCATGCGAAAACCACACATCAATCATTAGCTAATAAAGTTGTTCAAAAGTTAAACATGTGCAGTTTGCTCGTTGGTGAATACATAGACTAAACACTATCCTAACAAGCAGCATTGAAGCCTCACAGGAATAGCTAGTTGCATTTCCTTCATGTATTCACCTCGGTGTAGTAAAATGTACCATAAACTTCAAACGAAGTCGTTTATGTTGCCCAATCGCGTTCTTTTCCCAACGTCGTGTGGCTCTTATTTATTTATTTATCTATTTTAAAGGTTCTTTTCGTAGATTCTGAACATTGCTGAAAACCAGTTAATGAAATATGTAGCTAGATATTTCAGTGGATTCTCAGTACAACATAAACATGCACGTACATTTTTGTATTGATAGCTGATGGAGACGGATCCCAGTTTCGTTGTCCGCCGCGGCTGCATTTCGGTATCGAAAAACAAAACTTCAACAATCTATGAGCTCGTGAACAACAACAAGAACAACATGGCGATGGGATAAGTTGGCTTTACACAATTCGACTCTCGCTCGGGTATTCTTGCCACTTCATTCCGTGCATGCAATGATGTAATCGGACAACACAGTGGCGCGAACTGTCATGGCATAGCAAAGCATAGCAAAGCATATCATAGCATAGCATAGCATAGCATAACATAGCATAGCATAGCACATCCAATGATCATGCAGAACCAAAGGCTAAGCAGAACAAACGAAAAAGTTACAAAGTTGCTAACTGCGTGGGCCTTGAAGGAATTTAAGGAAGTGATAATAACGACTTATAGTTGGTAAGGAGTTCCAGAATGGCACAACTCTTGCTGTGAAGAAGAGCATAGGACTGAGGAAATAATATTCAAGAAGTAATTTCGAGGAATATCATCAACCAAATTCAAGGATGCTTTTCGTAAAAAAAAATCCGTTATTTTCTTCCGAAGCCTAACGGTGGGGATATCCAGTTGAGGGCTAAACTAGCCCCGGACTAGCTTAACCCTGGATCTAACTAAACCTCGACCTGGTAGTTAGTAGACTGTATAAAAAAGTTGGTGATATCCATGTTGGACTAAGTTGGGGGTTTGTTAGCTCTTTACTCCTTAGACCTCGACCTTCAGGCTAAATTAGCCCTGTTAATGTGTTGTTAAAACTCAGGAATGACGCTAATACTAGATGGATATCACTGCTTTTTACAGCTCGGGGCTAACTGCTCAGTGCTAAGTTAGTCCTCGACCTTCAGGCTAAATATTGCTTAGCCCTCAACTTAATTCGTGATGGATATCACCATTTTCCCTTATTACCGAGTTTAGCCAAAAGGTTAACGTTAACCCTCAACTGGATATCCCCACCGTCAGAGAACCATTTGTTCATCACTACTTATTTGCAATTTGCTCAACATCAACAGCCTTGAGTTTTTCTTTCTTTTACAACATGGGCCGTTTTCCGTTCAGCGCAAGTAACGGAATTAGCGATTTCATTTCCAGGAATTCACAAATGTTTAAGCACAACGAAATCATGTGCGGCGACGAGCGGTATAGCAGTGCACATCGATTACGAGAACCTAGCTAATTGCGTGCGCACAAATAGACAGGCGTTAAAAGTGCTGGATGGAAAGCTATGGATAGATACAAGTTGCTCTGTGACACTTGACGTATGCAACAATTATGAAGAGAAAATGAGTGACGACTTACAGAAATGAGTTATGGTTTGCAGATTTCATTGAAAATATGTTGCAAAACCTTTTTTCTTTTAATACTAGAAGCCAACTACATGCTTCTGAACAACCAGTTAAATAATGACGGTTCACACCAGGCCTTGAAAACTTTGAAGTGCACGAATTTGAAGTTGAAACTTGCACTGCCTTGAAAGCCCTGACATTTCGGGAAAATTCATTTTATCCTTGAAAGTGCCCAAATCTGCTTCAAGAACTGTCTTATATTCTTATATCTTGTCTTAATATCTTGTATTTCTTGTATATCTTGTAATCTTATATCTTGTATTTTTCCAAGATTTAAAGAACAAAAGATATTTCTTGTAGCAGATCAAGCACTTTCAATGATAAAAACTAAATTTTCCAGAAATTTCAGAGCTTTCAAGTCGCTGTAAGCCTTATCTTCAATTCGCGTACTTCAACGTTTTCAAGCCTTGTGCGAACCGTCATTATTTAACTGGTTGTTCATTCAGAAGCAGGTGGTTGTGACCTTTAGTATTAAAGGATGAAAAACAGACAAAAATCTAATGCTATAATATCATTAAGGTTGCTTGTGGTAGGCCAAAATAAGTCGGCAAAGTGAGGTCTAAATCCTCTCAACTGTAACTGGGAGGTCAAGATTTCGCAGATACTCGGGGTTTGACAGATGGATTTGCACAATTTTTTACTCTAGGACATTAAGAAGGGTTAGGAATGAGAAACAACGAGGGTTAATTGTTTACTGAAAATTTCGTTTCTTAAAAGGACATTTCCTCCCAGCGCCATTTTTCACGATTCTCCATGTCAAGTATGGCCCCAAAGATCTATTCCTTACCGTTAGTCAATCCCTTGGTAAAAATCTGTTTTAAAATGTGGTGTCTACGAGATTTTCTGTTGAATAATAATCAACTATAGTTAGTGCGTCCCGCAGTATATGATCCTTTGCGCGCTGACAATAATCATGACGTTTCATCTTTGTGTGTGCACATATCAATTTTCTAATAATTACCAAGATATCAAATATCTAAAAAACTAATGCAGTAAAAATTAAAAATTAATTATTCCAGTAGGTATCCGAAGCAAAATTATAAGATACTAGCCTAGAAAATTATAAATTGTGATGTTAAAACAGGAGAATCATTCCGGTTTGTGACGACACGATTAATGCGGTCATGCTGGTTCGTCTATAATGAGCAATGCCAATAGAGTAGCTTCGTTCTTCGCTGTGAGGAACGCGGCTACTACCTCAGTTGACCTTTGCGATGCTATATGCGCGGGTGGCGATCAGCACATGGCTGTTATGAGTGCAGGCCGGGTGTCCCTTTAACACAGTTGCGTCACCGAAGTACGTACAGATAGATTTTCCAACCTCACAATTTTTAAACATTGGAAAACTTAAGTTGTGGTGTAGAAGTAAGTAATTAAAAAAAGCCGCCTTGCAGTTTCGTGTAAAAACCATGGCTGTACCTAAAAGTAAATGTTTACTCGAAGACGAATAAACGCACGTCGGAAGTTATTATATTGGTTTCTGTTGCATTTTTTTTTGTTTTTTTTTTACTTTTGACAAAAGTGTTTTGCTTTCCAACAAGAACTGGTAATGACCTGTTTGGCCCTAAGGGACAACTGAAGACTTCACGCTAAAACGAAAATGTCGTTTAAGTGCAAGCACGTGCCCTCTTCCAAACCCCCCCCCCCCCTCCCATTCCAATCCCCCCGCAAATCTCACCGGAATGCTGAGGGGCATATTTCTCACTTCTCTTGTCGATTTTGCCGATCGAAATTCCTTTCTGTTTGTCACCCCAAACAGCTGTTGGCACGATTCGGCGCAACGTATTTCTGGCAGTTTAAGAACGGAAGTAGAAAAAAAAAGCCACTCCTTCAGGCGCAGCCTTTGGGGAGACAAAAGGGTTCGGAGGGGAAACAGACAAATAAAAACCAAAGCCACTCTTTTTGCCGTTTTCTCTAGGTTTTGTTGTATTTTTTTCAATATTTCGATTTTTTTTCTCCTCCAAATGCCAAGAAAATTGAGATTTATGGCTGAATGGTTGTAGGTAAGGGTCGTATATACCAATTACCCAAGTAAACAGAAACATTACCTCGATTGCCGAGAAGACAGAAAGTAACAATCACGAAGAGAGTGGTCTGCCTGATAGAAATTGGACCCACGGGGTTTGTACTCCACTTTCTTCTTGTTAGTGCGAGTTACAAATCCCGCAGGAGGAGAGCGTCAGCAAGATGACCTCCGAATTTTGTAAATCGGTCCCCTTAACGAGCTTCGATAAGTGCTTTAAAAACCGTAAAGAAGTCAAAAATAAAATTTTCATTGGCAAAAATTCAATCATTTGGATCAACTCTGGCTTTCAAGTAATATTTCTCTGAACTCAAATCAATCTTTTGTAGTTTCCGTTTATTTTTCTTTGTTCTACTTTTTATGCTGATATTTGTTGCTGACGTGCTGCAAGCACCATTAGGGACATTATTAACTTCTGTCTTATCAGTAAGTCTGTCTTTAAGGAAAATCTTTAAGATCTACAGGGTGGTCCACAAACAACTGACGACCCAACATTTTTAAGTCCAACGTTTCTAGTTAGTACCCCTCAGAACCAGGAGAGGACAGAAATCTTCCATTTCATTAGATTTGATTTCTGTCCTATCCTGGATCTGAGGGGTGCTAAGTAGAAAAGTTGGGCTTAGAAAATGTTGGGTCGTCAGTTTTTTGTGGACCACCCTGTATAGATAAATCTGTTTCTCTCTCTTCACCTCTCTCCTCCCACAACTCTCTTTCTCTTTTGCCTTGTCTACACAAGCCTGGTTTCTGTAACAAGGTTTAGTCGAGTCAAATTAGGAAAAAGAAAGGAAAAAATTCAAACAGAGATGAAACTTTCCAGAGATCATCTGAGGTGGTAAGTAATACAATAAAAGTCCCCTATGATCCTGTATGGGCTTTTGCCGCCATCTTCGAAAATGGCCGACAAAATGGCCACCTGAGACATACTTTCGGCTGCATATCCTATACTATCAGGTTTACGAGAAAATATGTTAGGACCAAAATAAAAGTTAATTAAATTTCGAACAAATAATGTTCTTACTGATTTTTTTACTGGAGCAACGGCTTCCATGATACTTTGAACTTTAATGCGCTACGTTAGTAATGGCATCATACAAAACACAATGCAAACAGGTTGCCTACACGGAAACATACCAAGAAACATAACTCTTATTTAGTAGCGATTTATTTCTTTATTGAAACATTTATGGTAGGAATTTCAACGTAACCAAAAATTAATACGGCATTGGATGATACATGTCAAGTATATGAGTATGAACGTCAACAGTCTACGAATCATAAAGAAATCACCGTGATGACCATAGATGGTGTTTGAACATTAATTCCGTATCATTTTCCTCCCCTCATACTCTGATGTTGAAGCTTCATCATCCTCTGTAACTGTAGTGCTTTCATCAGAACCAACCATATCGTTTTCTTTTTGCTCTTCCTCATCATCGGGCAGTTGTTGCATTCGGTGCCATTGCAGTGCCCGCAAACAGGAGAACAGGTAAGGTCTACACACTCCCCCCCCCCCCCGGGGAACCACGAGAACGTTCATAGCCTGTCTTACAGTTACAAGATACAAGCTGCAGCAGTGTTTCGGGAGCAGGAGGTAAGATGGTCTTTGAGGACATTAACTGCTTATTTTAGTGAAGCCAATCCCAATCAGCAAATGCTGCTACCATGTTAGCAATGTCATGGGCCGGTCATGGCTTTATCGCAGAAACCGTTGCTCCAGCAACGTTAAACATTGAACATTGAATAGGTTCGAAGTTTAATTATCTTTTATTTTGGTCTTAACATATTTTCTCATAAACCTGATAGTTTAAGATATACAGCCGAAAGTATATCTCTGGTGGCCATTTTGGCGAACAATTTCAAAGATGGCGACAAAAGCTCACATGGGATCGTAGGGGACTTTTAGTATGTTAATTATCACAAATTCCAGATGATCTCTGCCAAGTTCCATCACTGTTTGAATTTTTTCCTTTCTTTGGGATTTTTTGGTCTAATTTGACTGGAATAGTTAAGTTAAACTTAAATCTTACTGCCGGTCTAAGCCTTTTTCCTTGCACAAATGCGGTAGGGGCAAGTTTTACGTTAGGTCAATGAGGGAAGACAAAACACCACCTTCAAAATAGCGTGCCATATAGCATCTCTCACTCAAGGCAATACGATTTGGAGCTGGTTTGAGATTATTTGTGTCTAAGCCTAGTTTACCTCTAGCCAGAAGGCGAACTTAAAACTTCGACAGTCGACGTCTCAGTCGACGATTATTTTTGTCGCGCAGAGGTGTAATTGCGTCTAAGCGCGATGTAAAGCGTGATTGTGGTCCCTTTAACCGGCTCCAAAAAAGGTCTTAGACGTAGCATTTCCCTCCCTCCCCACCTCTCTCTCTTTCTCTCTCCTCCTCTGTCGCTCTCTTCCTCTCTCCCACTATCTCTCAATTGCTTCTGGTCTGAAGTTGGTTCACTGTGAGTGGGATAGTTAGGCTACATATTGCTAAACTGGAAAGTTTCACGCATTTATCGACTGTTCAGGTTGCTGAAATGAAGGCGAAACCCTTAGGCGAAGTCCCTTAGGGACTGTGGTTATCATTGTATCCAGGAATTTGTTGTGCGACCTGAATACAACACCACGGAGGATCCCACAATCGGCTTCTTTTAGTTGGAATCTACCTAGCGTTTCATAACGAAACATTGCAGCCCTGCGTATGGAGGGTTGGTCACAGCTGACAGATGGCTCTACTACATGGTCAGAGTGTGCGAGACTCTTATGTAGCTCTGTCGACATCAGGTAACCATAGTTACCTAATTGGATTGACATCGTTCTGTCGTAAAGACAAAGATGTTCGTGACGCTGCTCTAACTTTGAACGAGCTAACTGTGGAGGTTAAGGACTTAATTAGCATGCAGCACGCCTGCCTTGGACGTCCTTACCACAGAATTCTATGTGTTCATTTGTGATGAGTTGGATCAACAACTGCTGAAGGCCCTGACATACTTCATAGGAGGAAGCCTTACCTTTAAGGCTGGGGACCGAGTGTTTGAGAATTGAAAACCTCATGTGTTGCTTTTAGGAAATAATTACAAGATATGCCATAGCATTAACTAATCGGCTTGAAACGGGTCATAGCGACTGTAGTACACTTCATCAACCCCACTGTCTACCTAGACGATCAATTCATGATACTATTAACCTGCTACGAGATATTTTCTATATACCAAGGGTACTCAAAGTTTCGTAGGAACGCTTTTATCAACTCATGCTTTTGCTTTAATGCAAGGGGTATTTCTGCACCTGTTATTAGACCAACACAAAGGCTTTGTCATGGTGGAGTACGGCTATACGTTTGCCCCTCTTCAAGTTATGGGCTGTGGTTCTCTGTGTTTAAGACACACGCTAGTGTATTGCCCACCAAGGTTTAACGACAACATTAAGGTATGTCCTATCCAGCTTAAAATTATACGGGCATTGCGACTCGTAGACACTAAGCTTGTGTGTTTTACAGTTAAGGCAGTTTGGCTGTTTACAGGCATCTGAGAAAAAATAACAATGTGACAGAAAAGGCTGAAACTTCGTTTGATCAGGACACTTTGCTCACCTAACAACAACATTGTTACAGGGACACAACTTAACGTTTTCCTGTTAAAAAAAAAGCTTGTGAATAACGATGATATTTTCCTAATTACTAATCCACCCAAAACCAAAACTGGTATAAGAAAAGAAGCCAAGTTTAAAAAAAAGGGTCGGCCTTTCAAAGTAGTGATATCATTCAACCAGAGAAAGGCCGCCAATGTTAATCCTGTTAGCCAAGTTAATCGCAGCTTTAATAGGACTGTGAACGAACGAAGGATCAGACGGTTTAATCGTCCCCTCTACCTTTTCTGTCTGGAGGAATTACTAATGAGCTAGCTAGTTAATTTCACGAAAATAAATTGTTAAATGAGGTGCAGAAAGATGAAAGTTTGCAGATAGCTAATATATAGTTTAACCATGGGACGTGTCTTTTTCTGATTTGTGCATCAGGGAGAGCGTAATTCAAAGTTACCAATCAACATCAATACTATTTTATGGGCATTGTTCTTGCTGTTTGTTTATACGGAGCCGAACACAAATCGGATTATCTGCCGACGACGAGGGGGACAATTTAGCATTATGTTGCTGTTGTTGTTGATATTGTTGTTATGGAGCCCGACCAAAACTGGGTTTTCTACCCCCCGAAGATGAGAGGGACAATTTTGATTGTTTGTTTTTTAGGGAGCATGAACCAACACTGGGTTATCTTCCCCATGACGATGAGAGGGAGAATTTTGTTGTGGTTGCTTAATTTTTAGGGAGCACGAACCCAAACTGGACAATATTGCTTCAATGATACAACAATGATCAACATAGTTAGCGTACACCAATACACACGCTGACATCAGTAAACAGCACGACAACAACAGTACGAACTAAGAATTCTTGCTTTTCCCACTATTAAATAATGCGTGTTAGGTGGACTTGTCGACATTCTTAAAGGGACACCCGGCCTGTCTTGTAACATTGCGCGTGCCAAATTACAGCTACGCGCAGATCGTCATCCGAGTACTTACAGCGCCAAGGTCGGCTGGAGTGGTAGCTGCGTTCCTCGCATAGCTGCTGTCTCGGTTTGCTTTGTGGATAGTACACGAGACAGAATCAAGTCAACGATTGTGTCTTACAAACCGGAATGATTCACGTATTTTAAAATCACCATTTATAATTTTCTAGGCTAGTGTCTTATAATTTTGCTTCGGCCATCTATTGGAATAATTAATTTTAATTTTTACCGCATTAGTCTATTAGATTTTAGATCTCATGGTAATAAATAGAAAATTAGTAGATGTACACACAGAGATGAAACGTCATGATTATTGTACGCGCGCAATGCATCATATAGTTACGGGTCCTTCTTAAATATAGTTAACAATATTCAACAGAAAATCTCCTAGACGCCACATTTTAAAACGGTTTTTTAGCAAAGGAAAGACTAACGGTAAGTAAATAGATCTTTGAGGCCGTACTTGATGTGGTGGATCGAGATTAATGGCGCCGGGAGGTAAATCCCTTTCAGACACATGGAAACATACTAAGGACAAAAGATAAATTAGAAAACAAAAACGAGCTCGTTTAATGTTTAAGGCAAGGTTTAACTGATCCGAAGTCAAAACAGCAAAGTAACACAAATAAACTTTTCTGTAGGGTTTCACATGCCGCAGTGTTCCTGTACTGTTTAGTCCACGTGAAACCTTACTGCTGTACTTACATGTTTTTACAGTTTTTACTTTAGAATACGATATGTCTGATTGGTTCATTCTACTTGGCTAAAGTACATCGCAAAAAAAACGTAAAAACCATACTTTTAGTGTGCTTAGTACAGACCTACAGATTTTACACGGCCAGTTTTTGAGCCCCGACCGTTTGACCCTGTGTGGGACTTAGCCATTAACTAATTCAGGGTTCGTGCGACTCCTTGAAATCCTGGAAATATCGTTGGAAATAAAAATGAAATACCAGTCCTGAAGTCTTGAATATGAAATATTCAAAACTGGTGTAAGAATGAATAAGATGAACGGAAAGGAGACGACTGGCCTACAATGATGATGAAAAATTTAGGCCCGAAAGTAGGCGAGTGTGTAGCCTATATTATACACTATATTATTCTTATAACAATTTTGAAAGTTGGGAACGGTTTTGATTTTATTTACGTGTCTAATGGTTGAATACAGCAGTAAGGTTCACGTGGAATAAACAGTACAGGAACACTGCCGTATGTGAAATCTTACAGAAAAGTTTATTTGTGTTACTTTGCTGTTTCGACTTCGGATCGGTTAAACCTTACCTTAAACATCAAACGAGCTTGTTTTTGTTTTCTAATTCGTGATACTTTGACTTACCAAGCTGGTTGTCCGCACTCGTTCCAAAAGGCACTGAAGTTCGCTCGCTTCGCTCGCTCATTCAGTGCAAGCCTTTCTTTTGTAAGTTGGTTTGTCCGCAGCTGTCTATCAGCGGCTTATGTAAGCCTCAGCATGAACTTCCATGTTAAACGCCTAACTTTGAACTCCTACAGTTTGGCCCAGAATTGAAATAGACCAACGAAATTCGGTATTTGGGGTCGTGTTGTTACTATTTCACTGCATTACAAATTTTAATGACAACAATAGAACCGTTTGACCTGCAGAGCGTGGCCATTTCTTGTTGTTGTTGTTGTTGTTCTTGTTGTTCTTGTTGTTGGACTCTTTGCTCTCACCTGGAGAACGACCGCTGAACCGATTTTCAAGTTCTATAGCTTAAAACGTAGGTATGGACATGGCCTAGGGCGTTTCACAGGTTATTTTAATGTAACTACAATATTCTTGACACGGAAAGCCAAATTGGCTAAAACATTTGCTCTTACCTAGAGATCGAACCAATGAACCGATTTTCAATTTGTATAGCTTAAAACGTAGGTATCAACACCGACCAGGGTCTTTGAACCCTATTCTGATGTGACTGCAGTATTCTAGTCGGCAGAGCAATAATTATTGCAGAGCACTGGGCAGAAATCATTAATGTAATCTTTGCCCTCACTTGGAAATCGAACCACTGAACCGATTTTAGATTTTTATAGCTTAAAACGTAGGTATTGACAAGGCCTATAGAGCCTTTCGCAGGCAATTTTAATGTAACTACAGTATTCTTGACACGGAAAGCCAAATGGGCTAGAACGTTTGCTCTAACCTAGAGATCGAACCAATGAACCGATTTTCAATTTGTATAGCTTTAAATGTAGGTATTGACACCAACCAGGGCATTTTGAACACGATTTTGATATGATTGCAGTGTTCTCGTCGGCAGAGCAATTATTATTGTAGAGCACTGGGCAGAAATCATTAAGTGGAGTAACACATTTTTGCAAATCGAGCTAAAAACATGAAATTTGGTACACAAATTTTGGACCCCCATGAAATACCCCCCAAGTGTCTTCAGCACCTCCCCCCCCCCCGCCCAGCACCCTCCGCTCCGTGCCACCTCCCAGGGGCTTTGGCAACAAATTCTTACAGATCAAGCTAAAATCATGAAATTTGGCTCACAAGTCATTCTTAGCAGCATATCAGCCATGAAACCCACATGAAATACTCACAAAGGGACCTTAGCACCCCCCTGTGCCCCCTCACTGAGGTTTGACCAACAAATTCTTGCGGATCGAGCAAAAAGCATGAAACTCGGCACTCAAGTCATTCTTAGCATTACAAATCAAACCAAGCATGGAACCCCCACGAAATATCCAAAGGGACCCCCAGCGCTCCCTTGTGCCCCCTTTCTGGTGCTTGACCAACAAATTATTGCAGATCGGGCTAAACGCTTGAATTGTGATACACAAGTCATTCATAGTAGTACAAATTGAACTATCTATGGAACCCCCTCGAGATAACCTACAAAGAACCACAACGACCCCCCCCACCCCGTGCTCCCTCCTTGAGGCCACACATTCTTCCAGATTTCCGAAAAATTCTTGTTGATCGTACTGAAAGCATGCATTTTGGTACACAGATCATTCCTAGTACTAGAAATTGAACCAGCCATGGATCCCCATGAAATACCACCATAGCCTCCCCCAGCATCCCCTCCCCTACCTGGGCACCCCATGAAGCATCAATGACCAACAAATTCTTGATATGAATGTACTAAAAGCATCCATTGTAGCAGTGGAAAACCAACTACACATGGAACCCCATGAGATACACCCACCCTCCAGTGCTTCCCTGTGTCCTCTCCATGAGGTTGATGATCAACAAATTATAGTTCGATTTGTACTGTTAAGAATGACTTGTGTACCAATTCACGTTTTAGCACGATCAGCAAGAATTTGTTGGTCATTTGTTGGCCAAAATTGGAATTTGGAATTGGAAATTGGAATTTGTTAGCCAAAATTCATAGTACCAAAATTCGTAGTACTACTGGTGAGTGTGGTATGGGGACAGGAAGGAGCCTTAGGGGATATCTCGAGATATTCCATAGCTAGCTCGATTTATTAGCTAAGAATTGACTTGTGTACCAAATTTCAAACGCTCGATGTTCATAATTAGCCCAAATTCTGTCCGGTAACAGCCGTACTAATCCTGAAAATCAAATCAACGAACCGAAGCTTAATTTTACAACATAAACCATACGTATGTGAAGGCCTATGGCCGTTTGAACGCTATTTTAATGTGACTACAATTATTGTTGTTGTTCTTCTTCGGGAAATTTTGCTCTCACGTAGAGATCGAACCAAAGAACCGATTTTCAAATTTTATAGCTCTTAAAATTGAGTATTAAATAGGCTTTCTTATAACTGTTAATTTGAGGTGATTACAGTATTCTTTTCTGTGTTATTCTTGCTGAGATAAGAAAAAAATAATGGATATTAGTATTAAAAAACGCTTAAGCGTATAAAATACGGATGTAAGCCTTAAAAAACTTAAAGCTGTAAAGGAACAAATATTAGAAAAAGACATGTAAGCCATCAGCGTCGCACTAATACGTGTAAAAGAATCTCCAGCGACCCAAAAAAAAAAGCTGGAGATTCTTTTACACGTATTAGTGCGACGCTGATGGCTTACATGTCTTTTTCTAATATCTGTTCCTTTACGGCTTTAAGTTTTTTAAAGCTTACATCCGTATTTTATACGCTTAAGCGTTTTTTAATACTAATTTGTAACATAGGACGGCAAGCCAAATGGGCAACGGACATTTTAGCTTTAACACGGGAGAATGAAACGAAATCATTATATAAATCCATTCCTAATAAGGATAATGCTTCCTCTTCACGCGCGGGTAAATTGTTGGCTCACCAGCATTGTTAGCATTTGCTTACGCTTTACGTCTGGCGTTTGCTGATTGGCATTGTTGCATAAAAACAATGTTTAAAACAAAGTATAACAATAAAACGGATCGTTCAGGGCCCCGTAACTCCGGAATGGAACGACTAATTGAAATTTCTATTTCAATAAAGGGCACATCTCCGGAAGTAGATATTTCAAATGAGCTAAGAACCAGCGTTCTACGACAAATGGTTTAGGATGTAGAGACCATTGTATAAACGTGTCCAAAGAAGTTCCCCATCCCATCGTATAAGACAAAGATGCAACTCACGATTCCAGCTGAAGTCCAGATCTCCAATGTGACAAATCGGAAATTAATAAAAGTTGGTGCACGTGTTGGACAAGTCCCACAAAGCTTATATAAGAAATTTCATATGAATATGTTGAAAGACGGCGGAGAAATTAAGTATCGAACTTTGGGCTTTAACATAAGGACCTAAAATTGGATTTTAGGCTTTTCACCTCGCAATTGCGAAGAGAAAAAATGAATCTTATCAATTTGAACCAAAAATATGGGATATCTCCTGTAAACAAAACTTGTTAGGGATTCCCGCCAAGGTTTTAGGCCATCTGAGGTCGTGATATCATCGCCAAGTTAATCCCAGCGACTAAAACTACATACGTTAAATGAAATACAGTAACCAATTTTCAAGTTTTTCATTTGACCTTCGAACTATTTCTCGATGGGATTAACTTGGCAAAGGAGCTTGGTGTTTGATATCAGGGCTTCAAACGACCGAAAAGCTTAGCGGGAATCCTTAACAAGTTTTGTTTTGGGGGACATCATAATCTGGATGAAATTCAGGATACCACATATGTGTATAGCGAAAAAGTTAGTCTTATCATATCAAAAACCAAAACTGGTAAAAGGGGCCGCCAAGTTCCGAATGGTTCGGCCCTTCAAAGGGGTGATATCAACACACCAAAACATTCACCAAGTTAATCGCACCGCTTAATAGTTCGAAGGTTAAATGAAAACTAGAACATTGCTACTGCAAGTTTTCATTTAACGTCCAAAACATTATTCGGTGCGATTAAGTTAGCGAATGTTTTGGTGTGTTGATAGCACTCCTTTGAAGGGCCGAACCATTCAGAACTTGGCGGCTCCTTTTACCAGTTTTGGTTTTTGATATCGTATCACTAATTTTTTGTTTAAATTGTGTATTTACTCACCTCCACTACCGTGCAGATTTGTAATAAAGTGCCACGTTAACAAGAAATTGGTTTTCAATACTTTGCTATTACCTTTTGCATGTAGGCCGAACCATTCTCAATTTGGTCACCTCTTTATAGATTTTTGGTTTGGTTTTAATTTTGTTGTTATTTTTTTTTTTTTTTTTTTTTTAGTTTTGGCGTGTTGACACTCCTTTGAAGGGCCGAACCACTCTCAACTTGGTGGCCTCTTTACCAGTTTTTGGCTTTGTTTATTTTGCTTTTTTTTTTACAGTTGATTTATTTTTCGTGAATTGGACGTGAATAGAATTCTTTGGCAACGTTGTTTAGATTTATCGTGATACATTTAGGCACGCACGTCAGTATACACGTTGTCATTGTTCGAACTTTAGCGGTCCAATGAGAGACGATGCCGACAATACGAACAATGGTTATAACAAAATTTTCGTAATTACGCGCCCTCCCACGCCATCCCCGTTACGCCCCTCGGCTTCAAACCATAAAAGGTACGCAGTTCGTTTTGTGCTGCACCCATTCATCCAATTTCATAGCTGAAGCCTTCCCGTTATCTCGGTATCGATGAATAATCACACAATGGGATTTAACATGGGGGATGAGCGTACTAGCACGTAGTAACTAGTAGTAACACATTTGCAACCTTATTGAGGGTCCGTTTTTGCATTGAAAGCAGCTTAGCTGGTATTCCTACTCGCGTTAATTTTTGTCAGGTGGGTCAATGCTTTCGATTTCAACACAATTTAAGCTTTTGTACCGCATTATTATTTTTCCCCAAGTACCTGAAATGTGCCCAACTATGCTTCAGGATATAAGACACTGACGCTATGGCGTCGCGCTATGGTTTACAACCTCGACAACTGAATTGATGTGATGTTTGTTGTGATGTTTGTTGCCTAACTTGGAGCGACACACTAGCGTGTGTCTAGACTATGCAAAAGTTAGCGTGGAAACTTGCTCAACGTTTTTGCTCAACTTATTTGGCAAGAACCCTTGCTTGAATTTTACTTGCTTTCCTAATGTGTGGCATAATTTTGTAGCATTTAGTAAACATTTGCGAATGTTGCAAACACCCTTTTTTTTCTTTTTTGGATGCAGTAAAATAAGGAGAGAGTAAGTGCTTTTAAAAGCCGACAACTTCGGTTTCGTGAAAAATCTTTAAAAACAATCAAAATGACTGACCATCAATGCGGCATGAAGCATCAACGGTTAATAAGTCTTTTGCCGCATCAAAAAGTAAGTATTTTTGGTATTCTTTATACTAGGAAACAGGCTTTGGGCCTATTGTAGGCGGAGCGAACGGATCTTCATTTCAAAGTTATATTCAGTTTTTATTTTAATGACGATACCACTAAGTTGGGCTGTTTGCCTTTTGGTGTGACATACTGCTGTTCTTTGCTGGTCTTTTTCTTATTTTATTTTTTTAAATATAGGCCTATTCCAGGACCGGCAGAAAGGGTGTAGCGAAGGGTGCGGTGCACCAGGGCGAATTGGAGAGGGGGGCCAATTTTTCGTAAAACAAAAATTATAAATTGTAATTCAGTTTGTGATTACTCGACTACTCGAATCAAAAACTATCTCCGCACCACTATGAAGCAAGAAAGACTGAGTGGTTTAGCATTGGTCTCGATTGAGCATGATCTGGCCAGAAAGTGTGACCAAGTCTGTCATAGAACGTTGGGCTCGATTGAAGGCAAGAAAAATTGATGTAGGCGTGACCATGTCGGAATAAAACAGACGAGGTAAAAAGAGTCATTTTTTTTTTGGGGGGGGGGGGATTTTTTCTTTTGCTCCCGGGCAACAGAACACTAGCGCCGGCCCTGGCCTATGCTACGTGTCAAATTTACGTTAACAAGCTTTCGTTTGCTCCAGTATTTAGATTTTGTTTAGTTATTTGTAGCCTCTTCTCACAGCCAACACTAAAGATCTGGGCCATCCCCGCGAGTATAAACATGGAACAGCGCGTTTGGCTACCGCTGTTTGAGCTGCCGCTGGTAATAATTATTCTTACATTGTTTACAGGAAGTCCTGTGCAAAATATAGTCCGCATGTTAAAATATTAATAATGAGGCGTTCCAAAGGTTCCAAAGGGTTTAACGAGCGTTAACCACTCCTGGTCATCTGCCTGAAGCCCTAAGGCCTTGTGTCTGCAAGCGTTTAATGGGGCGTTTAACTGCAAGCCAAACAATCATCAGTACGATAGTTTTTAACAATAGTCAGAAGATTCAAAAGGTTCACAATATTGCTTTGGTATAAGACTTGACACCGCCACCAACGAAAATGATAGGCCACACACCTCTATCACGCATTGCAATAGCGATCTCTATTATATAATCCAAAAGAAATAGCCATCACAATTTAGGTTAAAAATGTGTTAGCTTTTAGACCTAGTTTTAGGTTTTAGGACTAATTTTTAGCGTTTAGGCCTAATATTTATCTCCGATTTGATTTCGTAAGTAGCAGCTTACAACAGCGGTTCAAGATTAGGCCTAAAGCTTCATGCGATGCAACACGGTTTTTGGTTTCGAAGCTTGACGTTACCGTGGCAACCAGGAATCCATAAACTGAGAGAGGCAGGTATTTATTGTTTCGTATTTCTTCCTATCGTGTTTCGGCTGATGTCAAGTATCCTTTCATAATACCGCTTGGCCTTGATAGGACTATTTCAGGTTTCATATTCGGGACTCCATATCGTTGCTTTGCTGAACTGAATAATCTCCAAGCATTCTTTTTCAAATGAACTAACGTGTGTCGTTAATATAATCCTTTTGTTTTTTATGGTTGCGTTTGTTCCTGTAGTGGTTAAATGCAACGGTCAAAATGATACTATTTCATTGAGTTTCGTCGAAAAAGATCATTAGCTATAGAAAGAAGCACCCAAAATTTAATTTGTCGTGTTTTTTAAAGTTCACTTGACTACCATTAGCATGGCGTATGCTTCGTCGGAATTTCTTAACTATTCAGGATTACAAATTTACAATGGTGAGTGTTAGAAATAAATTAGAAAATTTTGAAATTTCTACCGTAATAATTGTTCGATTTATGGCAAATTTTGGCTCAGCAATACTAATTAGGGTATGAAACGTTGTACCAAATTTCATTCCAATCCGATCTTTCGTTTGGGCTCCACCCAGACTAAAAATGTGCAACCAACGGACCAACATTTTGCAATTTGGTGTCTGTTATATAGCTACGCTTCGGTCGCTCGCTCCGCCAATTATGGAAGTTACGTTTCTAGGAATCTACGTAAGGAACGTACGAATCTACGTGACAAAGTGCAAAAGCAAAAATGCAAGTTGAAAACTCAGGGTGTGCGGTGCGGGGACTGGAGTGCGAGTCTTATGTGATGTGACGGGAGGTAGTGGATTGGTGACAAGCAGACGATAGTATTGACCAAGTCGGATTCTCCTTGCAATGATACTTAATGGTTCCGATGTTAATATTGATGGAAAAATATGTGCTCGCCTGCCTTAACGAAGATATATGACTATTCCGTGCATATGGAATGGGGATGAAATAGTGTGAAGACTGGGGGAGGAGGATTAGTAGGGCGGGGGGGGGGGGGGGTTGAAGATAAGGGACATTATGACTTAAATGTGGGCCATTGGGAAGTTGGGAAAAAGAATTGAATATACAATTACCGAAATAAACAAGGACTTAGAAGTCTAGCGGATCATGGCTTGAAATGGGAAAATGGAATGATAACATGTTCCAATTCGGGCTTTACAATGGTATGGTTGTCATAGAAATGCAAGATGTGCCGCTGTTGTTCATCGATATTAATCATGTGTTGTTGACACTATGACAATATTTCTCTGGGGGAGGCACCACAATGAAGTGAAGCATGCTGTATTCAAGGTGCACTGAGATAAGGCGAGATGAAGGAAAGCCACGAGACGAAGGATCCTTGAGTGACGGTGTTATGGCAGTTCTGCTGTGGATGCAGTGATGGTTAACATTGCACAATCGTTAACGCCCTTTTAAATCTTATTTTCGCATTTCTGTGCCTTTTGTACCGATTGCCAAAGTCGGGCAACTTTGTTTACAGTCGAAATCAGTCAGCTTTTGCGGTCCTTGATGTTGAAAGTTGAGGAAATAAAAAGTAACTGAACAATCACCAGACGTTTCGGCGAGTCGCGGCACGCATAGCGGATTTGCAATCTAATTATTTTGAGCTTTTGTCGTAAGCTGAAAAAGGATAAAGGATCAAAGCCCAGTCTGGAAAACCTCCTTTGTGTTCCGAAGAAAAGCCTGGATTCAACATCTGTGTGATTTTGCATTCAGAGTTGGCCGGCAGCTTTAGAGTTTGCCTTTTGTCGTTGTCACCTTGTCAAAGTTGCCACCAGAGTTCGCCACCATCTTTGGCAATGACGCGTTCTCTGCAGGACTGCTGTTCAAACACGTCAATAATTTTTATTTTTTTTTTGATTCCGGCCTTAAGAATTCTTGGTTCCCACAAGGAATTGGAGAATTTTTCCCTTTGTGTACTTTTTAATTTTTCCCCCCCCCGCATCAGGATTTAGACGTGGAAGTCAGAACGTGAAATGATTGGATATCCAAACACGTCCCACAATCCCCTCATAACGTCTAGAGCATAAAAATGTTTTCCGGAACAAACAAACAAGCGTGAAAGTTCGAACTTGCTTTTGTCCCTTGTGCGACTTCCGTTAGGGTTCGCGTGGAACACCAGTTGATTTTATGACGTCAGAAGGAACTTTTCGGCGTGGGGCGAGGGGTAATCGTCTCACTGGAAAATCACATAATTGGAAGAACGTATACAGTACAACAGTATTATGGAAAATCGTCTAGCACGAAATTCGTATAATGGAAAAATCGTCTAATATCCCTGCATCGTTCGCGTTGCCTCGCTCGCTGCAGCTATATATACAGAAACCGCAGCTATATTATTCTCCAGTTAGACTTTTATCCATTATACGATATTCTGTTTAGCTGATTTTCTTTATTTAGGCAGATATTAGATAATAATCCCATTAGACGCTTTCCCAGTTAGCTTTCGTCCGACGCCCCTTTCGGCGTTTGTAGAAACTACAAAGTTCTTTGTATCCCCGTTGCACCTCATTGCTAGAAAATAATGCAGGACTATAATTTTCCGCGTAAACTGTTTTCACACAATAAAAAATAAAATGCGTGCCGGGTGAGAAACCTGGCCCAGTCCGCTTAAAACTATCTGCAAATTTGGTACGCAATGCAGCGAATTTAGCTTACAGTCGCTTGTTCACCATTTCGATAGGGTTGCCCATATTCTAAACACAGCATCCACGTTCCAGATTCTCCGTCATCCAATAGGCTGATGTGGGTCACGCGATCTCGTTTTAGTTATGAAAATCGCGGCGCTGCTGCAAATAGCGTTGTTCTATTTTTAATTTACCGCTATTTTCTTTATATTGCTCGAAGATTCTACGATGCTGCATCTAGGTTGAAAAAGTGAAAAGGCACCTTTAATGGGCACTGATATGGTAGAGCGTGTTAAAAATTAAAGAATTTTTCAGCTATTTTAAATAGCCTTCTGAATTAAACCCTTCTAAAAGCCAAACAGAACAATGAAAACCGTAGAGCATTTCGAGGAATTCCATGAAATAATTAGAAATTTTGAACCTTTGGTTAATTATTTGCAACTTTCTAAGGCATATAACGATTTTTTCCCAAATGGGACAAAATTTATACCAAAAGTCAAACTATAATGATTAAAAATGAAATAATTATTTAATTGACGTTAGTTCATCGTTTTGCGTTGCTCCAGACGGCAAACAATATTAGCAAACCTACGAAATTCTCATTTTTCTTTTGTTTAAATTGTGTAAAATGCCTCACTCGAGTTTTTTTCAAAAGTTTGTTTTTAAAATTATTTAAAAAGTGCGGTTGTAAAATATTTGTCGAAGTATATAAATTTCCATTTAATATGTTTGTTTTCACAATTAAATGTATATAATTGTGCTAGCTATTCAATCTGTTAAAATCATTTGATATGAGATTCAACATTAATGCAGTTAAACGCTCTACTGAAAATAGGAACTTTTGGTTTTTCCTAACGTTCACTATATAAGTAACTTGCTTCCATCGAGGCCCTAACTGGCCATACTGCCAGGGTGCCAATGTCACATGGGCCCTCTTGTAGATTAGTACTAAGGGGGCTTTTTTAGATTTTATAGTCACAAGTGAAATTTCTGTTGTTGATGAATTTTTTCTCGTTGTAATTTCCTGGTTGATTTAAAATATGGTCCCTTTCCTGATCATTTCATAGTTGTCTCGAAATGACTAGACTATAATAAAGACAGCTTTGGGACCGGTCATTGGTTAACGCAGGGGCAGGAAGAAAAAGTAATTTTTGGACCTCAAAAATTACGTATTCAGCAGTTAAAATTTCTCAAAACGCCTCAACTTCTGTGAGGTGTTTTCACTTAGGATATCAGTGCTTACCCGGGTTTGAAGCTGTCAGTATCACTACTGCCTACTGCCGTTTTTTTTTGTTTTTTAGCAATCCTTGCCTCCTGGTTCCTTGGCTTCTTGTGTCTTTCAGGTGCTGACTATGTTAGCGACGTGGGAATACGAGCATACAGTGTGTTCAGCATACTTTTTGTATGAAACTCGACGCAAGACAGGTGTAAGGAACATTCGTCGGTGTTTCATAGAACAATTTTAACTAACGTTCTCTTTTCTTTAAAAATGAGGCACGTTTTCCTTACAACTAGTCGTATAACTTGTCGTTGTAGAGTGACTTAATATGGCTTGCAGACAGTGACAATACATATAGGAAAAATTCATTTTCGGCGGGGGGGGAATTCATTCTACATTAGTGTTACATTAGTTTTAGACCTTGAGCGGGGACGCCAAGATCTTCCAGGATGTTGACGGGGCGGGCTTTGAAAATTTGATGGTCATATTTTCATTTTTCTGTCTGGATGATCCGGAAAACTCTTTTTTTTTCTCGTAATTCACAATATACTTTGAAGCCTATATCCTCCCGGTGGCATCACTATCTGTTTTTCACTACGGTCTCATTTTTGAAGGTCTGGAGAAAAACGACGCGAGGGGTAATCGTCTAACTGGAAAATCGCATAATTGGAAGAACGTATACAGTATAACAGTATAATGGAAAGTCGTCTAACATGAAATTCGTATAATGGAAAATCATCTAATATCTCTGCCTCGCTCGCGCTGCCGCGCTTGTTGCGGCTATACATATAACTTCAGAAACCGCAGGTATATTATTGTCCGTTAGACGTTTATCCATTATACGATTATCCATTGTACGATATTCCGTTTAGATAATTTTCCATTATACGATATTCCGTTTATAGGATTTTCCAGATTTTTTATTTAGGCAGATATTAGATAATTATCCCATTAGACGATTTTCCAGTTCGACTTTCGTCCGACGCCCCTAGAAAAACAACCATCGAATCAAATCACAATCAGACCAAAATAAATTATTTCGAAATGCGTGGAAAATATTATGATTATACTTTAGACGAGACTTTCCAACCAACAGCCCTTAAAAGCTGTAGCGATTATATGCTGATGGTTTTACTTGTTGTTTTACGTTTGAAGTGCTTTCGCCATTTGGTTTTTCCCGCTCATAAAGCTCTCCAAGCGTGACAACACTAGAGCTAAGGCAAGCGTTTAATGCTTGTCATTGTCGGCAAGTTCTTTTCTCTTATGCAAGCAGACATCAACCCGTAATTTTCACAAATGGAGGGCTTTTTTTATTTTTATTATCCTAATGCCTGACGTTACTTGAGTTGTTTCGGGGCGCCCAAACGCATGTAAACAATGATTTGAGACGTAAATTCCGTTTTATTGTTTGCATCCCCCCTCTGGTTTTTATGGTCTCTTACTCACAGATGGGAAAGGAATGGTTTATGGTTCTACACTTCCTGCCCTCGCTTGAAATTCAGCCGTAGAACGTTAATGGGGTAGAAATGTTAAGAAATCTACGCCTTACACAAGTAGACAAGATCAGTTGATTGGTTTGTTGTCGTGTTCTCACGGCGCCTACGGGTCGGGGAGGCTTATACAGGAAAATAACAGGATACGTAGCAGAGTTTACCAAAAAATGGGGGAAGGGGTTTAGCTTGAAACTCTATTGTATATTATGAGTGTTTCAACTGCGTGTAAACAACATGCGGAATAAATGAGTTGCAAATGGCAGTAAATCTTAGAAATAAATAGAGAAATGTTAGAGCATTAAGGCCGTAAAAACCTTCATTCTCTTCTTGAGCATCGAAGTCATGGCTATTTATTAGAAACTGCTAGCTAAAAAGCCCAACCTATTTCTGAAGTGGTTTTTTTTTCGTGTTGAAAGGAGCTTGTTGTCTTTTTTACTTGCTATATATGGGACGGAAAGCCAAATGGGCTCCAAACGTGATTAATAAATACGAATACGGATGTGCACCTATTAACGTTGCCTTTTGGACTTAAATGTCAGACTACCTGAGCGGGAATTGAACCCACGACCTCTGAAACCAAAACCTCTTAAGGATTTCGGCCTTTGGTCTCAAAGGTCGTGGGTTGAATTCCTGCTCAGACATTCTGACATTCAAATCCAAAAGGCTACGTAAATAGGTCGGCATCCGTATTTATTAATTCTTTACTTGCTTTTCGTGGTCATCGTGGCTGAGTTGTGAGAGAGCTCAGCCTGGTTGCTGGAGGTTTGCGGATCTGGTTGAACCCCTAGTTGAACCCCTGACGGCCATGGTAGCGTGAGAGGCTACCATGCTCCTTCAGCAGCTATGGGACCTATTCTGGACAATCTTTCGGCCCCTTCGATGATCGAAGGTTTCCCGGATCGAGTCCCCGGGTTGGCACCTCCCTTTACCAGATATTTCTTCTCCTCTAAAAGTCTGATAATGTTCAAAATTGAGCCGGTTCAGCCATACAAGCATTTAGTTGCTTCGGCTGACTTGAGGCTCAAAGAAATTAATTTTTTTTAAGTAAATTTTATTTAAAATTATTAAATAAAAATTTTTATAAGAATAGTTATTTACACGAAATTCTTTGATCAATCCACGGCGACGGTTCTACCCACTGTGATATTTACAGAAAATCTGAGGTTTTTTCTTGTCGTCGCATGACAACGACTTCTTCCAAATTACGTCATTTTCGACGATCGTGAGTGACGAGCCATAGGTATGAGAGCCAGCCAAGACAACACAGAACGATAGCCTTCCTATTTACCTCTGTTCTTCTGGAGCACTTTTTAGTACACCCAACCACGTGATAAATCATGACCGGTCCCAAAGAAGGAACGATATTTGGTAGGACTAGTCTTTCGATATCTGAGCCGGTCCATCACCATTCCCCAGACCTCTCCCGAACCAACCTTTTATAGGCTCAACTCAACTTGAATTTAACCCTAACGCCCTAGCCTAATGTTACGTAGGCCTACTTTAACCCTAACTTTCCATTAGGCCTATTTAGGGCCCCAAGTCTTATTTAGTTTCAACATCCAATTCCGTCTCATTATTGTTATAGCTTCCCAAGGTCATTCCACCCTTTTAATTTAGCACTACTTTGAATCCCCACTTGGCACGAATCGACCAGTTCATGCAAGTCAGGCACCGTGAGCAGTTAAACATCTTCAAAAACTAAATCACCACGACTGGTGACGATTCATTTTAAGATCCTTTAATGTCTTGTGTTCGAATTCCGTCATCCCACTCAAACTCAACCCTCAAATCCTTTCCTAATGTGGCAGAGAACACATCCCCCCTTTAACCTGAACTCCCTTCTTCAGTCCCTTCCCTTAATCACTGCAGTTTTCATCAGCGTGTGTTGGAAGATTAAAAAAACAAAACCTAATCAGGGGTCGTACGGAGAAACAAAAACAAAAAACAAAAAGAAATGCTGGATGAAAAAAAGAGAACTCTTTCACCGATAATATTTTTTCATTACCTCCACCCGTACAAGCCGTGAGTGACATGGCTTCCTTGTTAGTGTAAGGTTTTAAAAAATGAAATGAAACATAATGAAAAAATGAATGATAGCAACAAAAGAAGTTATTCTCCAGGAACGAAAAGATTTAATAACCATTTTAAATCTTTTTTCGTTGTTGTTGCGTTTCACTTTGGTTTATCTTTCCTGTCGTTAATGTACTGTAACCTAAGTTTGAAGACGAAATGTAAAAAATAAAAATAAAAATTCGATCTTGAAATAGGAATGAGGCGATCTTGGAATGAGGCTGGGTCGTTATTTCTTTACATTTCCCATTTCGTTTCGTTTCTTACAGTTCGTTTTCTAGAACGTCGAAGTCTTTTTTTGTGTTCACAGTCACACACAAAATGGTAGGGTCCGAAAGATGATCACTTGATAGGAGGAGGGAGGGTATGAAATAGGGCACAAGAGTGAAGAGCGAGGATTTTATTTATCAACCCATTTACAGTAATAATAAAAAAAAAGAAAACACAAAAATCTTCAGCTTACGTGTAACATAATGTCTCACTAACTTTGCAGTCTATCTCTAATACTAGACACATAATTGAATTCTGATGATCATAGTTACTTGTCCGAACAAGAGCATACTATAATATTTTATTTTCTATATTTACAGTGCATAAACATATACGATTAAGTCCAGTGCTCCACAGGGAAGTACTACGCTGCCCCATTTGTATGATTCGTCCCCAGTACTCTACCTCGAATTTCGCCTCAACCCCTAAAAATAGTTCAGGTAGAAACTTCATCTTCGAAATCGTAAATTTCATGAACTAAAGCTCCCTTGTCATGAAATTTCAACCAAATCAGAACAAAATTGCTAACTTTATCGTGTCTCAAACAGAATAACATACATTCAAACAAAGAAACAGGCGCACAGACTCATAAAATCCAAATTAAATTCTGACGAGCATTCGACATTCCTCGCTTCACTCGCTCGGTCAGTAAAGTCTCACGAAATCTATAGTACAATTTTTAACATAATGTTTCACGAAGCTTGTTTTCACTCCCCGCAAGTGCTTGTTCAGTGATCTAGTTCTTGCAGCCGGTCTGCTATGTCACGTTAAGGTATTATCTGAGCAGCCACATGAGCACATTGAGCAGCATTCACCAGAGTAAAATTCTGCAGTTATTTTTAAAGCAAACAGACTCTTCGTTCATTCTAGTCGCGTATAATGCATGTCAGTCATTCACAGCTTCCTTATATGTTTAAAAGGCTTAAAGCAACATACCGCCTGCCTTACAACCTTTCGCCTGCCTCATAACAGCGACGCGCCGACGCGTCTGCTAATTTACCATAGTCAAGGTCAACTGAGACAGTTGCTTCGTTCCTCGCAGCGAAAAACGCAGCTACTATCTCAGTTGGCATTGCGCCTAATGGACAAGCCAGCGTGAACGCATTAATTGTGTCGTCACAAACCGGAACGATTCTCGTATTTTAAAATCACAGTTTATAATTTTCTAGACTGTGTCTTATAATTTTAACTTTTACTGCATTAGTCTTTTAAAATTTTGATCGCGTAGTAATTATTAGCCAACGACTAAAATTAGTACTGCGCACACACAGATAAAACTTCAAGGTCATTGTAGGAATGTAGGCGCGGAAAGGGTCATGTAGGAACGGGTCGTTCTTAAATATAATTAACAATATTCAACAGAAAATCTCCTAGACGCCACATTTTAAAACGGATTTTTAGAACGTTAAGTAAATAGACCTTTGGGGCCGTACCTGTTGTGGAGGATCGAGAAAAATGGCGCTGGGAGGTATATCCCTTTAACGTTAGAAATTTGACGCGTCGTTCAGTTAGCCGCTGATTATGCCACCAGTCGCGCTACGAGCACCTCGAAAATGAACTGCTCTAGCATGCGGACTGAACTGTGAAAGGTACTCGTGACGGGCGATACGCGGATTTTAAACTTAAAACATTGCATTGGCACTCAGTTATTAAAGTTTAACAACAATGGCTTCTTCTACGAACCGCTTCGTCCACTCGACGTCAAAACCATAAGCCTCCGGATATTTTATTTCATGAATTTCAAACAGACGAAGAACCAAGGTACTGTACGTGTGCATTGTACTGTATATTACGCTACGTTTTCTATGCTCATTAAAAATGTGTTAAACGATCGTTCAACGTGGCAATAAATCGTCCGAAGACTTCAAGGATACTCAGCGTTACCTTAAAATAATGTTCGTTTAGTGATGCAACATCGGAAAATCTAATAATGAGAATATTACCACGTTCTTGTGCATCCCGCTAACACTAATCAATGCTGTAACACAGGCGCTTTCAGCGCGCCCTGCGGCATTTTTTTTTTCGTGGTCTTGGACGACGCGGTTGGGATGCTACATGAAACCGAGCGTTAGTGCTCGTTTACGCAACGAGACTTTCTCGCTCGCCGAAAGCTAATTACTAGGCACCCATATTTATTTACGATTAATTTCCCGTTTCTATTAAATGAATGTGGTAATAGACAACAGATTAAATGTATTATAAATAACAACACCGACAAATAACAAAGTGCAACAGTCATTTTAAACATTGCTATAACATTGTTGTCATTTCACGCTATTTCCAAAATTTGCTCATATTCTCGCTGAAAAAACAGCTTCTAGCAGTAATCAATCGACGGTAGAATAAATAGCTACTCACAGCGAGAATCCAAAATCCAACATGGCGTCCATTTCGGGGTTGTCGAATCGAAGACAAAGCATCGAATACCGGCATACAGAAATCTGTCCATCGTCTTGTACTGCAAAAATATTGTTTTCTAGTTGTCATACATCGACGCTGTCGTGTTGCATGCATCGTACGTCGTGGCGGGGGCACGAGGAGGAGATTTGCGTCCGCGTTGTTGCCATGGTTACTACGTATAGACAACTAACTCAAAAGCCTCATTCTCCGGCAAAGGCGAGAAGCAGACAGCAGATTTAGTATTGACCAAGTAAAAGCTAGTAAGCGAGAAAATTGTCCTTGCATAAACGCGCCCTTAAGCCTTTTAAACATATACGGAAGCTGTGGACATTTCGAGTCGACACCAAACAACAGCATCGCCAGAACCAAGGCAGCCTACGAGGTGAATCCTGTTTCAATGTGTTCAAATGTGTAACTACAGACTCTGTTCCTCCTTAGTTTACTTATAGCAAATTTGTGAAAAGCATTTCGGTGCCAAAGCAATTCAGCGTCGAAGCCATCAAGCAGGGCGTGTGGTGAGCAAAGTGTTGGTTAGTGCGTGGCTGTGGGTGACATCTGCCGAAAACGCCAAACACCAAGCTCATCAACGAAAGGCCAGCTGAGATAAAGCTTGCTGTGCACGGGTTGTGACCAGGGTAGATTAGTTGGTAGTGACGCCCTTCTGAAAACATGTCATAAAATAACATCTGTTTTCATCAACGGCACCAGAAGGCAGCACGTGTCAGGTTCTCGTAGGAGGAAAGACGTGAAATAAAAAATGGCGGATCGTGACCATGGTAACCATGGTAAATGCCTGTGGAAATTGACGAAATACTCTTGCGTGAGCAACATCCGAAGTTGAAGAACTTATTCTGTGTTCGATTCAAACCGTATACGTATAGTTCGTTAAAATAAACGTGAACCACGAAAGAAGCTTCAGCCAGAACGGCCGCTTAGCTCACTTCTCGGAACACAAAACCTACTTAGCTTCAGTCGTAACGACAAACCATTTTAAAATTAAATGTTGGATTTAAAAAATAAAACTTGATCAGCCAGTTCTGATCTTTCTTAAAACTAGAGCAGCCCCCAGTATATGGCCGGTTTTGTATAGCATTGTTGTGATTTTTCGTTTACATGAAAATACTGAATTTTCCCGCTAACAGTCGCCCACGCTTTCATTAGATTGTCGCCAGATTACCCAGATTCCCGCTCCTAATTCTATTGAAGTCGTATAGTGGGAATCAAGATAATTCTCTCGTTTGTTCAGTATAGTTGAGCATTGTTGTGATTTCACATTTGCATTAAAACGCTGTGATTTCCCATTAGCAGTCGCCCAAGCTTTCATTAGATTTAGTTAGATCAGGATTAAGAGACAAAGAGGCCTAAATCTCGTTTGCATGAAAATATTGTGACGTTATCAGTACTGTGTCTCTTTGTTGAAAAGAAAGTTCGAATCATTACTTATACAGGCAATTCCGTTTGACAGCGATACAAACAAACAAAAGAAAAAGATTATCGAGATTCCCACTGCGGACGCACGAACAATAGAAATAAGAATTAAGAGTGGGAATCTCTGTAATCTGGCGACACACAAACAAACACATATTATTATCTTATTTATATAGATTATTTTAATATCCTAATATGAATTACGATATATTTTAAGCGATTAATTTCGTATTCTTGGCGTGATCAATTTGTTTTAGTGACGCTAAATAGTTTTGGTCTCCGTGATGCTTTGCTTTCCCTGTTACTTGACGACAGCGCTCTCTGGTGGTAAATTATTGAAAGCAGGTACTACTTTCATGCAAATGTTTATCATTGTTAGAGAAAGAGTGGCACTACTTATGTATTCTACCCTGGTTGCGGCAATACAACAACAAACTGGGCAGTGTGAGAGCATGACTTCATACTAGACTGGCTTATGTTACACTGGGAACAGCTAGCGTCATAATATTTCAGATCAAAAACAGGTATGCCAAGTTGAGAATGGCATTCAGAGTAGTGGTATCAACAGACAGAGGAGTGGTATCCTTTCAGAGGAGTGGTATCAACAGGCAGAGAAGTGGTATCCTTTCAGAGGAATGGTATCAACAGGCAGAGGAGAGGTATTCCTTTCAAAGGAGTGGTATCCCTTCAGATATGTATTCCTTTCAGAGGAGTGGTATCCCTTCAGAGATGTATTCCTTTCAGAGGAGTGGTATCAACAGGCAGAGAAGTGGTAGCCTTTCAGAGGAATGGTATCAACAGGCAGAGGAGAGGTATTCCTTTCAAAGGAGTGGTATCCCTTCAGATATGTATTCCTTTCAGAGGAGTGGTATCCTTACAGAGAGGAATTCCTTTCAATGGAATGGCATCAGCAGTCAGAGGAGTGGTATTCCTTTCAGAGGAGATGTATTCCTTTCAGAGGAGTGGTATCAACAGGCAGAGGAGTGTATCCTTTCAGAGAGGTATTCCTTTCAGAGTAGTGATATCCTTTCAGAGAGGTATTCCTTTCAGAGAGATATTCCTTTCAGAGGAGTGGTATCATTTCAGAGAGGTATTCCTTTCAGAAAAGTGGTATCAACAGGCAGAAATATTCTTAAGTCAACAACGACAACCAATATCTCAAACGTTGCATAAAAAAGTACGAAAGTATTAATGGTAAAACTTTTCATTTACCCCTTGACCAATGGGATTAACTTTATATTTTTGTATATTAACGTCAGGCTTTTGAAGGGCCGAAACATTATCAATTTTTACCAGTTAAGGTTTTTCATAAGATGGACAACAAGCTCGTCTTTAAAGGTACATTACTCCCAATGGGCTTGACTTAATGGCTCTGTTTTGCAACATTACTTCAGACGCGCATAAATGTTGCAAAGGCATTCATTTTCCAATTTTTCCTCTCGTTAGAAACTGTTTTTCTACATTCACTCTAATCTATGCAAATGTTGCAAAAGCATTTTTTTCACATGATGCCCGAATATGGTGAGAAGGTATGTCCTTTTAATTTCAGCCTATATCAGTTGAAAAGAGTGGTAATTCGACTATTTCCTTTTCAGTATTTCGGTTTCTCCATAAAAATAAGTTCTCCTTTATTCTATTGTTATAATACGACGGCCACCATTTAGCGAAATGTGTCTTGGTCGACTGCCAGCTCTCGGTGGCGTTTCCACCGATTGTGACATCGGCACATTTGTTGATTAAAAAAGATAAGAAAGTGACAAGTGCAGTTTTGGTGAGACAAACAATGGATAGAAAATGATACCACACAGTTTACCGTTCATTCTCGGACTTTTTTTTTTTATCGACTGTCTATTTTGATGGATCGGGGGTCTCTCGAAGGTTCCCTCTAACTGCAAATGGTTTTCTTCTCTCCGCTCGACGAAACCACCCATCTTCTACGACCGACTGCTTTATCTTTCCTTCCTGCCAGACCACTCCACTCCATCTTCAATTGACCCCAAGTTTCCTGAAAAGCGAATGTGTGATACGGTATCAGAAGGGCACGCTGTTTAATTCATGATTTTAACGGGCGTCGGTGACGTTGGCAGCGTTCAACCCACAAAGAAGGATTCGGTCACTCACCTTCTCTCTTGGCATTTGCTACACCCCAATAGAAAATGGAAATTTCAACATTTACGCAGGTTTGTTGAATAATGGCCAGTATAACCTATTCGGCCTGATCTATCCCGTTCTGTAGGGTGGTTTACAATATGGCCACCAAGAAGCAATGCTGCCGAGGGTGTTGCCATAGATTAGCAAGTTAACTAGATATAACACCTCGCCTCTTCTAGGCCTACATGGGGCCCTAGCTGTAGTTGTGGCTACTAATACCGTTGATAATGCTACTTTGCCTTAGAAGCAGAACGAAGGCAAAGCATTATCAGAGGTATTAGTAGCTGCAACTGCCTCTAGGGTCTCGCGTAGCACTGGAAGCGGCAAGATGCTATTATCTAGTCAACTTTCTAATCTACGGCGTTGCTAAGCGATGCAGCAATGGTCATCATTGGGGACTTTCATAAACTCATCGAACAACTCAGCGCTGATGCCCCAGCTCATCAAAGCAGTTCACAAACGCTGGGTGAATTTTCCGATACCTCAGCGTTATAGGTGGGTATTCACCGAGTGACAGGTTGCAGTATCTAGCGCCGTCTACCATTATTTAATTCTATGTAGCAATTGATTTCAATGAGCGAAGGAATGCGCAAAGAAATATCTTTTTACACAACAAACCAGCCACGTGCCTCCTTAATTGTTGATTGTAAAGTTGGTGCATCCACGTGTACCGGGGAGCTAGCGGTCAAGGTTAATGATATCACTGTCATTAGATGGCGCCCACGTTTGAAATTACTTGATATACAGAAAAAAAGCGCTCGTGATGTTGTTAGGCTTTACAACCAACTTTACAATCAACAATTAAGGAGGCACGTGGCTGGTGAACGCACCACTGATCAAGGAGATACGTGGTCTGTTTGTTGTGCAAAAAGAAATTTATTTGTGCGTTCCTTCGCCTGTTGAAAGTAAGGGCTATAGACAGAACTAAATAGCAGCAAATGGCTATAGACGCTGCAGCTGATCATTTGGTGGCAATCCCCCTTTAAGTCACCGCTGCAGCATCGTACTCATCGACAGCAGGAGTTTTTCTGCTGAATTCATCGATATAGCAGGCTCGCAGTAGCCGTGCGTTCCGTTTGGCAAAGCGCTTCAGCGCTTATCAGAATCACTGTCCCGTTTGCGTGAGTGCTTCGTTTGCTGAAGCGCTCATGACTGTTCCGTTTGCAGGCGCTTAGAAAGTGCTTCGAAGCAATGCGAAGCAGAAAAATTGGTGCTTTTTTGGCTTAGCTTCAAGATGGCCGCTCCCTTGTACGTGGACGCTATCGAAGTGACGTGAGATAATGGCTAATTTTTCAGCCTAACGGTCGACTCTACTGAGACTAACAGACGCCATACCGATAATTAGTTTTGTGTGCTCACTGAAACACTAATTTATAAAACGAATTTTCAAAAAATAACGTTGCAAGTCTTGATTTCCTACTGACGTGTGTAGCGAGTGAGTGCATCGTTCGCAAGTACGTGCATAGTCACAAATTCTATAATATATTTCGTAAATTTTTAATTGTTTGCTTAGTTTGCCAGACTGAATCCCTTCACTGCAAACAGCCCAAATAAATTTACATCGTCTATAAAGTGCTGGAAAACAACTGGCGCGCGCGTTTTTTTACTTAGCGCCCAAGTATTCCCAAACGAGTTATTTTTATAAAAACGCCAGCCATCTTGTTTCCTACTACGATCGTCCCGTTTGCTCGCAAAGCGCCGAACGTCTACTGGTGACGTCAGCATTGACCCAAGAAAGCTATTTGCTGGACAGCTTTGCCTAACGGATCGAACGGTAGTTCTTTGCTAGGATTATGTACGTAAATGTAATTAACAATCTTAAAGAACGTGAAGGGTCACTCGATCATAAGTAATGAACGTACTTATAGGCGGTATTAATGTAAAACCTACTTAGCAAGCAACGCCCGTGACAACGCAAGAGTGAATGGTGAGCAAAGGATGGTGAGCAAAATCACTTCTTTCCTAACACTGGCTTCCATTTTACTCATCGATCATTCCAGCGAGTCCGTTTATAAAAGACACTCAAGCGTGACGTCACGTTTGGTGGCATCGGTCGGTTTTTGTGGAATCAGTCGGTGAGTTTATGAAAACGTCCAGTACAGCCAGCCGGGGAAACACGGTTTTTGTTCGTAGGTGGTGGCATCTATTGGAAGCTAGTGGCGGTTTTTCAAAATAACAATTTAAATTTTACGCAAATTTGCGTGATAAATTTTTTTTGGCTTTAAAATGGTTTTTAAACAGTTTTTAAAGTGCCACTCAGCTGTTTCTCTGTAGTTAAGCTATTTCTCTGCCCTTGGCATAAATAGTGATACGTTCGTTTACCCAAACAGTGTTTCAAGGACAAGAGCGGTATTTCTTTAGAGCTGTATACCTTCGTCCTCGGCTGACAGAAAGCGGCAACAGGACAAATCAATCGATTCAATGGCGATTTTGGCGGCCATATTGTCCAATCTAGTTGCGTATGCTAGTTTTTCACCAAGATCCGGTCGGTACTGTAGTTGAGCTCTGGCTGAGTGCAACAAAAATGTTTTGCACAAGAACTCTTATCATTTGGTAGAAAGGAAGCAAGCAAAGATGAAACAAGTAGAGGTTTTTAATTTGCTGGCAGACGTCCGAACAAAAATTAACGTCAGACTATAGCGCCTCTAAGTCGACGAACGTTGATTTTAGTGGCAAATGTCTGAAACAAGAGCAGGACTTAGTGAAGCAGAACTTAATTCTTCGTGAAGCCACATAGAGTTATGCTCTAACAACCTGACGCAGATGTCGCAGATGAAAGGTTTCAAGGGCTGACTGTACTGGCATTATGATTGATACCAGTATTAAACGTTCAACAACTAGAAAAACAAACGAGCAGCTAAATTTGGTTTTTCTTCATTTCTCTGAAAAATACAACTGCAGAATTACAGAATGCACTGTGAAGACAATGTGCCTGACATCACAAATGACTGTGTATTAGCTCAACATCCATACGAATTGTGTACTGGCAGTACTCGGCTTGTACACACATCTGATATTTTGCACACCAGCACGCAGTGGGGGCTGGGCTGATGGTGCACAATAATGTGTACCAGCTCAGTCTTAAAACGAATTGTGTACTGAAGAACACAAGCGATTACTAAAAAGTCCGCTGGTAAATCGGCAAGAGCCTCAGGAAGAGCTTCATAAAGTGGATCCATGTTGTGCGTAATGACAACAACAACGCTAGCGTTACTCAATTCGTAGCCTTACTTAATAATCCTTGTAAAACTCTTTCATTGTTGGACCATTGTTGCAGCAGTGGATTTATATCACGAAGACACACTGCTGCAACAATGAAACCATTGTCTTACCGCTATAGTAAGAACCACGACTTAGGCGTGGGTTTCTTACTTACGTTAAGTAAGAAAACGAAGGCGTGGGTTTCTTACTTACGTAAGTAAGAAACCGAAGGTCTCTGGTTCTTACTTAAGCAGTAAAAATACAACCGCTGTCCATATTTACGTATCCCACATCGTTTCGAAAGTATTATGAAACTATTTCATACTTTAAATTAACAACTATTAATTTTTAAAATAAGAAAAAAGACTTCTAGGCATAGCAAACGAAGGCGTGGGGTTCTTACTTACGTAAGTAAGAAAGCGAAGGCCTTTGATTCTTACTTATGGAAGTAAATCTAACCTACTGCTGCTATCAATGTTTGCATATCAATATTTACATGTCAGTGTTTCCAAAATAATACATTTATTACAGCTGAAAACAGACCCAAAGGAAAGAGTTAAAATTGATTAAAATGGCATTTATTTGCAATTATTGAGTTTTAAAAATGGAGTTGGAGCAAAGAATATTCTCGACAACAATGGCTCGTTATGCTATCACAATAATGGCTCGGTTACTAACAATGCAAATCTTTGTTGTACAAATATGTTAGACGATGGCGTTCGGCAACAATAAGATAAGACTTCCGCTTTATTGCCCTCGTCGCTTCGCCACTCGGGTAAACAGCGAAAGTCTTACCTTATTGTTGCCGAACGCCATTGTCTAACTGATACCATGGTTTTTCGATCAGCGTTTTTTGGGTCTTTTACCCAAAAGACGCTGATCGAAAAACCATGCTGATACTAAACGTAAATAGAACGCTTTAACATTTGTTGCATTGAAGGTTTTCAAAGGGTTTCAAAGGGTTTAACGAGCGTTAACCACTCCTGGTGCATTGAAGGTTTTGACTCACTTTAAACAATCACTTTCAGCTTTTAACAATTTTTCAATGTTTCTGCAAAACGACGGCGCGTAAGAATTGGTCGTTCTAAACCCTTTGATGCAAAGAGTGATGTCATTCATTTCTCAGACAGTAAACAAATTTCATTTTTTCCCCTTATGATGTCAAAGGACTTTTTGAGAAACGCGCGTTTAGAAAGTATTTAATTGTTTCCACGATCTCCGAACTGATGACTCAACAGCTAACCTTTGCTGATGGAAATTCGAACAAATGTTGAAATGTTAAATATCATGTTAGAACTGAGCTAAATCTCCGATATTTAGGCGTGAATCTGTGAATTTTGCTACACAAATTTTTAAGCATTTTCCAAATATTAGAAATGGATCCCATTCGTTCTGTTTTTTCATTCAGTTTTTTTTCATTATGTTTTCTTTTCTTTCTGCATTCCTACCCAAAATGCATGAGTTGTAGTCAGTTTACATACAGTTATAAAGTTTAAGAACTTTTATTTGTTTTTTTTTTCCTTACTAGCATTGGTTGCGAGGCGCGCAGGCTATACAAGCCTCTCCAGGGCGATCGGAATGTTTTCTTCCACGCATGGCTACGTGATATGCAGCAAAGTCCGTGTAATCGTGGGGGCTGCAGGCTTGCTGCGAAACTCATCAGGCTTTCCCGATGTTTTTTATCCCAAATGAAAGTGGCTTTCTTCCTACGTATCCTCACTACGTATATTTTTCCGACGAGTCTGCAGTGAGTTCGGTGAGTTTCACACGACTCATTAAAAGGTTAATTTTATTTTAAAGTGTTTTAAAGTTAGCCACGTTCGCTTTTAAGTGCTTTTGCCAGATCTGAAAATGTGGTTAACAAATGTGGAATCCTCCGGAATAGGACATTTTAAAGATAGAATTTGTGTTCAATGTAGATACGTTGCGAAGAGGCTGCATGGCTGTCTGGGTGGCGGAATTGGTTGGGCTACACACAATGTCTTGATGCTCTGGGTTGGAAATCACTTGCTACAAATTGACCACCATTCTGGTATACTAGTCTTGATGTGTTACTCTGCAGCAAGGCAGATCCCTAGAGCGGATTCTGTTCGTGTTATGTTGGGCATTGCTAGGAAAAATTGTCGTCACCACATTTTATCTAAATTGGTCGTTTCTGGAATGTGAACTATTTGGATTTTGTTTGGCCCTTACTTTGTTTGCAGGCTTTTTTACTATTTTTAAACAATTTTTTTTAAAACTTAAATCAGTAATTAAATTTTAAAAAATCAATTAATATTTAATCAGAAACTGTTAAAATTTGATTCAATAATTTTATATGAGCATTTACGTGGTGCGTGGTGGGTTGAGCACATTTAATAGCAATAATATTAATTTGTCTCAACTAAAGCGCACAGGAAAGAGGGACAAGGAAGTGTCTCTAACACCCAGTCTAACTTGACGAACAGGTAAAATGGACTGCAGCCTGTCTGACGCCATTTCAGTGGTTAAAAATAATAAGAAGCTAAGACAGAAAAATTTAACAGAATATGGTAATGTCAGAAGGATCGTCTTATACAGAAATGTGAATGTCACATTTTTAAGTTTAACTTGAAAGACAGCAGCTGAGGGCGCCTCAACAGCATTACCAATTAGAATTTCAAACATTCACACGCGACTCTTAGCAAAGAAAAAAACGGTCTGAAACCTCTCCTTGCCCGAGCGACAACAAGCTTTCTTTTGATTGGCCACATCATGTCCAGTCACTTTCACGCAACTTTCACTGCCGGGAAATCAACGTGCCCACACAGAATTTGAAAAGTTAAAGTCAAATCTACCGCAATCATTCCCGTTCAGCGTGTGATTTATTTTTCATCTCACACAGGTATTTTGTGAAATTTCTCTGAACAGATTCAATGTTGTCAATATCTCCCAGTAAGTGTGGAGACCAAACAGAACGCGTATTCCAAGATTGGTCGCACAAACACCTTAAAAGCCCAGGTTACTAATTTAACATCGCCAGTTGTGAAAGTACGTCGAATCGTAGCCAGACGCAGCCTTGCTTGCATAACAGTTTGGTTACAATAAGGAGCAAATTTCAAAATTTCAAATTTGTTGCCCTTTTCGCGTTTCCTTTCCCAGCCCAGCAATCAGTGCACTCGGTTTTTATGAGTGCACTCGGTTTTTATCAATGCCCAGCAATCAGTGTACTCGGTTTTTATCAGTGCACTCGATTTTTATCAGTGCCCAGCAATCGGTGCACTCGGTTTTTATCAGTGCCCAGCAATCAGTGCACTCGGTTTTTATCAGTGCACTCGGTTTTTATCTAGACAACAGTGGCTGGCTCGGGTGCTCGGAAGTTGAACGAAGTCAACGAAATCGTGTCGAAATAAATCAGTGATTTTAGAAATTCGCTACAAGCTGCGTAGGTAGTTCACATGGATCCCGTAAACGGACGTCTTTCTTAACCTGAAGGCCACTGGTGCTCGAAGCCGCTAAAAGAAACGGGATGATACTCCAAAGAATCCAAAATCGGTCGATGAACACAACATTAAGAAATTAGGATTGAAGCAGTGTTGACGTTGTTGGCACATGGTAAAACGTCGCTTCGCTTCAAAGTTTCTTCTGCTGGTCGGGGCTTAAGCCGAATTAGTTTTAGGACACATTAAGTAACATCCGTGTATCCCTGGTAATTTCATTAAACTTCACCCACTCTTTCCCCCCCCCTTTCCTCCCAGGGCACCATTCCTGATCTTTAAATATTTCGCGACTCCATAATGAGGTTCAGTGTCAGGATTAGTCAAGTTGTTGACGTCATCCGTTATCATTGCAAATCCCATTAATTCTTCAGCCCTTCAACTTTAAATATTTTAAAATTTGAAAGTCGCTCGCAGAATCCCAGAACAGACTGACGGTTCACAGTAAACAACGCTAACTGTTACTGCTACGATTTTGACTTATCAATCCGTACGTTAAATACGTGCCAGGGGTGTTTTAGGTTATCCCATCGGAATGATGTCTGCTAAGGTAAAAGAGACAACATTGTTTTACACTAGATTCTTTTTACACCAGATTTGCAGTTGGCTTTCGGCTGTCCATCGATAACCAACCACGGTTGATGTGACCTAATAAAAAAAAAAACAAATAAAAAAAAAATAATGATAAAAGTAACTTCTTGAACCAGTGAAGCATTCATAATAGTTACCAAGTCTCTCTTTCTAACTAAGGATGCTAATGACAATAATCTGTCAGTTTTCACAGCTTTTAAAATGTTGTTTATATGTGAGTAAGGTTATTCGACAGCATATCAAGAGAGTTTTAAACAGAGTTAAGAGTGTTTTTTGAGAGGGTTTCTTAAGAGCTTTCGTCTGGGAAGCACAGCTTTATTTTTCGAAGTTTCAAGTGAATAATTCACGTTTTTCGTAGGTCTATCAGCGGGTGTGAGACAATTCGGTCCCACCATAGTTCGGTCCTGGATAATTCGGTCCCCCACCCAAAAAAGACCGCATACGACAATCCGATCCCAAGTAAAAAAAATTTTCAAGGAAGGAGTAACGATTTGCGCAATTCATTCTGTTTACTGATCATTGACGTCATTCAGTACTGTAGATACTGATCACCGATGTTATCCAATACTGTGGGCACTGCCTGCTGAACAACTTCCTACACTAGCCGTACCCACACGTGCACAGAGGGTGTGAGGGTGGAGGAAAGTGATTAATTAATGGTATCCTTTTGCTGCTCGATAGGCAAACATAAACGTACAACCAGTATAGTGCTAGTACATCAATAAATTTGGTGTTGCCAAGATCTGCCACGCGAAGACTACATTGCGTTAACTGTACTTTATTTGTTCCTAACGCAAAAATCATAGATTGCAGCACTTCCAAATTTCTCCGAATGTGCGCCTGGAATTTATGCTCTCCTACATGTTTCGAGCATGGACGTAATCAGGATTTTGTAAAGGGTGATTCTGGGCCAACAATGATTATTGAAAAATAGTCACCTAGTCAATTTTTCAGCCCTCCCGTTTACAAAATTACGCCAGAAAGAGTTCAAGTCTTTTTTTGTTCTTTTTTTTAAAGTTAAAATTGGGGTGCAGCCATACCGTTTGCGCCATATGGTTCCGCGTCTGGTTTCAAGACAATGTTCAAGCATCTGCGGCGGTCGTGTTATGAAAACAGGTCAACTCGAGTTCTCCTCGTGGCCAAAGAATTACTTAAAAAACAAACACGCTATTCCATCGGGTCAGGCTACCAGTATTTCCAGACCAGAAGCAGATGACTTAGATCTAGCGTATAGCTATAAGGTGGCAAGGGTGGCAGAATGTCACCGGCCTCCAGCCTCAGGGGGCCACCGAAAGAAAACAAATTATTTAGATTTAAAAAATGCTCTTTTGTAGTACACTAGTTTTATTTAATTTGATACAAATGGTATATAAAAAATTAATTTCGACCCTACCCGTCCGTCCATCATTAATAAAATGTTGTGATCCATAAAAAAAATGGACGAGCTAAAAATTTCTCAAAGCCCAAACTTTTTCCGAGGGTTTATTTTTTTCTAAAGTGAAAATAGGAACCACTTGACTGGAGCACGAAAAAGTCGTTTCAGAAGTCGTCCCTATTTTCACTATAACAAAAATAAAAAATAAATTAGAAAAAAGTATGGACTTAGAAATTTTTATGGGCGATCATGTATATTAAGGAGGGGGAATCACAAGGGCTAATTGACCACCGGTCCAACACATTGTTGCTACGCCATTGCCACCGATTCGTCGATTTTTTTTTTATCCACGCTGGCATTTAGAAAATGTAACACACGAACAACGCAAAAACGCTGAAGGTAAGTTGTTTGCGAGTGTTATCAGAAGCAGCGATAAAACGCCCCCTCACTGGCAGAACCAGCCGATGATTAAAGTCACGAAAGGGAAGTTAGACTTGTAAAGGGCTGAACATGATATAGCAAATGAACATAGTCTGACTGGAGGGCATTCATAACCTGGGGGGGGGGGGCAAGGGGAGCACTAAGCCCACACTCTGTGCTTCAAACCGCAAAAGACGTTGTAGCTGTGATCCAACTAAATTGAGCGATGCATTTTGCTGCCACCTACGACGACTTTAGCATGAATAAGACATAGGGATGTAGAGAAAATTCCTAATGTTTGACCGGCTGCCATTTTGGATTTGCTCATGGTATTGAAGCTATCGTTGCGGCAATTTACTCGCCTAATGAAGAGCTTTCAAATAAGGTATTCCTTTACCCCCCACTCCATTGAAAATTTTGAGTTGGGGCCCCTGGGGCCCCCCAAGGGTTGGCTGGCGTAATGCCGGTTGTACGCAAAGGTAGATCCTTTAACCAAACTTACGTTGCCAAAGTTTCACTATTTTCTTTCAATCCCTTAAAAAGTTGTGAGGGTGTTCTCGGACTTTTGGGACACCCTGTATGTATAGTTTTATTTTATTTCGGAAAGTGTTGTGATACAAGTGAAGGCGCTCTAAATCTAATCTCTAATGAGGCGACCCCTTTAAGCTAGCAGTGATCGTTCGAGGCAGAAGTTGTATAAAGGAGAGCCCGTAGTGTCAACGATAATTCTGTGCGGTGTAGCATAGTGCCCACGTCATCAGCTGTGTTGTATGACGTCATTCGTGGATGACCCAAGAATGCGTCGGTTACCTGTAACCATGGAGCCTGTAACCGATAACAGACTAGATCCCATGCACGTAGGCACGTGTCTGTCCTGTAAAGGATAAATACTAAATGTTTGCAACAAACTATGTTACTTCACCAGCGTTACTCATATGGGTAGTTCTTGTGTAAGCTGGGTTAAAGACGGGTTGCCACCGAATTAAAATCTGCCAGCATCTAGCCCTATCGAGTTCTCTATCGCAGCAAGCAAAGGAATGCACAAATCAATACTTTTAAACACAACAAACAAGCCATGTGACTCCTTAATTATTGAGTAAAAATTTAATACGCCCTTGTGCACCTGGAAACAAGCAGTAAATATTAACGATATTAGTGTCACTAGATGGCGCCAGGGTATTTTCTTTGCATTCTACCGTGGTGCCATCTAGTGACATTTATATCGTTAATCTTTATAGCTTAATCCCAGATGCACGAGTGCGTACCAAATTTTACTCATTAATTCAGAAGTAACATGTCTTGTTTTGTGTGTATATATATTTCTTTGTGTGTTCCTTTGCTTGTTGCAAGTAAGCGCTAGAGAGAACTAGATAGCGCTCGATGGCGCTAGATGTTCCAAACTTTTGTTTGGTGGCAACTCATGCGTTTCTTTTCCATCTAGCAATTTAGCGAAACGAGAGTGTGTTTCGCGATTAACGTCAAACTGCAAGTAGAAAACTTTGATTGGGTTAGTGTATATTGCTTAATACTGACGTTGACTTTACACCATACCCGTTTTTCACTACATTGCTCGATGGAAAAGAAACGCACGGAACCCGCTTTTAATCGGCCACAAGGCCTAGTACATTACATATCGTATGTTCCATCTCTGGTTATGGGTCGCGATCCCATGCGGCCATTTTCAGTGACAACCTAGATTAAATATGCGCTGTATAAGTTTTAACGTAACCAGGAATACGATCATCTTCAATCACATAACGACCGAAGGACAGCGTGACGTCATTTCGTCGCACGCGAATCGAACATGCATGCAAGATGGCGGATGTTGCTAAATTGCCGATACGGCAAAGCGTAAAAGTGGTATACAGTTTAGCGACTTAAAAACGTATTCTAAATCACACGCAAGATGTTTTTATATCTGGTGTACTGTAGCAATCGGTGTGTAGGTAGATTCTCAGTAGATTTAACTGTTCGTGTGTCTTGTAATCGAAAGTGAAACTGAACTCTAAATACATTCAACACTATTAGTTTTGTACTAGTGGCTCCGGTCTCGACTTAGCATAGCGATGTACTGTATAACGAATTCCTTCTTTCCGTGTTTCACAAATACCTAGATCCCTGCAGCAACAAGTGGAGATCAAGTGTGGTCCCGTTCTTATAATCGGTTTGAAAGCTATCGCCTGTACAAACAAACAGGCAGACACATAGTTTCTAAGTCAAGTAATAAACCTCCGTTTCCCGAAGCTAAACATCATTCGATAATAAATAGGCACGAAAAGTATCACTCGTGCTGTGTTTATCCCAGGCAAGCGGCCACTCTTGCCTGCAACAACTTTGAAACGACCTTGAAGCCATGAAGGAGAAAAATTCTTCAAGCCAAGGCCAACTGAGGTAGAATTCGCCTCCTGGCCCCAACCCAACTCTCGCAAGGGCTGAAAAATGAACGCCTCTTAACGCTAGCTTACGTAAATTAAGAATCTTGCGATTTTGAAGCAACCGCCCTGGATCCGGGAACCAAAACCCGCAGCTTCTCGCCCCTTGTGCAAACAGTGGAATAGAAAGCGAGAGTTAAACATGGACACTCGCTGGAATTTAGAAGCGCCAGAGTATACCATACCATTACCGAAAAAAAATTGTATGTTTAACACGACGCCATTTGGATCTCCCGCTTTCACGTCGTAAGTACACACTTTAATAAAAAATTCAAATTTGTTAACGTATGAGAACGTTCTAGTATTACGCCATCAAGAAGATGGTTTGCCTGGAGATAGGAAATGATTATTGGGGGGGGAGGGAGAGGGGGGGAGGGGGGGTGAGGATTTTGGCTAGTTAATGACGTAAGCAAGCAAAAAATAAAAGATGATCCTCAGAAAACACCCCCTCTTACATCCTGCACCCCTTGCTTGCAAACTTTGTTGTCTTTAAGTTTTTTTTGGGGGGGGGGGAGGAGGACAAAGTTAAGAATGGCGTAGTGCTGGAGGGAGTTAGGTAACCGATGATGGTTTATGACGAGGAGATGGGTGGAAAGTTTGCCAATTTTTCGATGACGTAATACTTGAAAGTTCCCTATCTCAGTGGCATTTCTAGCCAGCGTGTAAAATATCTTATTACTAGATACCGAAAAAATGCAAGTGGTTTCAAAGCGAGTGACATTCCATTAAATAATTATTTTTGGATCAAGAGAAAGCTTTTATCTAGGCGCGATTTATACTATAATAATAATAATAATAATAATAATAATAATAATAATAATAATAATAATAATAA
>JAHWFP010205855.1:16796-29234 GCA_023313725.1 Lithobius niger | reverse complement strand
AAGAGCGGATTTCTTAGGCTTAAAATAACGTTGTTTTCTCCAACAACAAAAATCGCGCGTTTTAGGTCTAAGAAATCACTCTTCCCAGTATCGGCTTCAGTATGACGCCCTTCTGTTTCTCTCTGCAGTGCCCCTTGCAGCTAACTCATTAAGGCTCCAGCATAGAGTTATATATACAATAATACTACGTCATGTCACTGCTCTATAGGAGCAATGCTCTGGTCGCTTCAACAGGGACGACGCTAGAATCACTTTATTGGGGAGGCGGCAGTGGGGGCAGCAATTTTAACCAGGGGGGCGAATCGAAAAATTCGACTTTAGCGGTCCCCTCCCCCCCCCCCAAAAAAAATTATAATTCAAAATAACTCTTGCAATTCTTTCTCACAGCGAACGTTCTTAACTGCTTCAACCCCATTTTTGGGAACATTTTAAAAATCAGCTGTAAAAAAGATGATCTTTCAACTCTCACAGTAACAACTGGGCTCTACTGATGTAACCTCAAGTCCTTCTTGTCGCTTTGAAAGAAACTAACGTAGTTTTCTTAATAAATAACACGAATTTTCTTCGTTATACGTTTGATTTTGATCTGATGAGTGGGGGGTACCGGGAGGGGGGGGGGCGGCCAAAAATGTGGTGGGGCGAGCGCCCCCCTCGCCCCCCACCCCAGCGTCGTCCCTGCGCTTCAAGTGTGGACGTATGTCCACTTGGTCAAAGGACTTTTTAAAAGAACAATCGAATAAGACAACTTCCTCACCTAGGGGAATTCCAAGCCGGAACAAGTCTATAGGGCAGTGACACAACGTAGTATTATTGTGTATAACTCTATGGTGGAGTCAGTAACTGGGTTAGCTGCAAGGATCACTGGAGGACGAAAAGAAGGTCGTCTGGCTTTCTTAAGGCTATAACGCGTGATTTTTGTTGTTGGAGAATACAACGTTCTTTTAAGCCTAAGAAATCCGCTGTCAAAGCATTGTCTTGACTAGAAGTGCCGTTGTTTTCCGTTACATTTTAATCTAGTGCACCTTGTAGCTATTACCTCCAAATGCTGTCTCGTAGCCAATATGACGTCACTTGTTGCTGCTCTATAGGCAAAATAATACTTCCTACAGTCAACGAGTTCTATTATATGTTTGACTATCAAAGAGCGACAGTTCAACTGGTAATAGGTGATGTAGAATCCTGCATGTAAGTAGCAAATCCGCTTTTACAAGTCGAATCTCTAATGCATCAAGGTGAAGTTTTTTATAGACGTTCAGGATATGAAAAATCGCTTAGTCCTGGGATTGTTTTTGAAGAAAGTTTCTGCACAAATTCAACCTAGTCAATGTCCTTCAGGAGGTACGGCGACCAGACTTTGATTTAAAGTAAATAGGTTGATTCTTATTATTATTAACAATCTCTTTTTTGGGGGCACATAAAAAATTCCCTTGCCATTAAAAGTTTTTGATTTTCCGGATGTTTACCTTGTTATTGGCTTGACCAGGAGTACACAAATCTTTATCTACTCATAGCTTGGCTTATGCACACATTCAGACATGGAATGCAATAGCTAGGTGATTCTAGAATCAGTCATCCCAAACTGTTCTGCTTCGAGGATTTTGCAATTTAGTCACTCGGATTTTATCGGCCGTGTCCGTGGTTACCCAATCACATTTACAATGCTGTAGGCTTTACAAATCTCCTCTCCATTGTATAAGTAGTAAAAGATTCTGTAGACTTTGTAAACGGCACGTTGATTATATTTAAGGCTACCTCAAAAACAAATTTCTAATATGTTACCCCTTAATAACTAAACATACAAGACGTTAAACCCAACCCCACTCCCAACTCTCTCGCTCACGCTGAACTTTAACCCTAAGGGTAATATTAATTTTTGTGGAGTAAAAATAATTTAAACGATTGATCTGTTTGATGCGTCTTCTTGTGTACTCTTAACGATAGTTCTTTTTCCCTTGTTTAAACCAGTGGTGGTTTAAACAAGAATTTTTGCATTTTTAAAGCATTTTGTTTGATTTCCGTGGCAATAGAGGGCACCACAGTCGTCAGTTAAAAAATCATGGCCACCAACATTCGTAAGTGTTCGTTTATGCTTTCCAAAAGAGGAAATGTTCGGCACCACAAGAAAAAAAAACTACAACAAAAATTTGTTTAGCAGACGTGAAATCGCTATTTGGTGCACAACAAACAGTCAACTCTTCAGCGCTTTCTATTGGCAGAGAAAACGAACAAAATGTAAATTGCGTAAAGCGTGATTAAATAGCGTAAAAATCTTGTACGCAACAGATGTCAATCATTCTTTTTCCGTTTACAAGTGTAAAACAGGGCCAAAAATGGAGTTACGTAAAAAAGTCCATCTCTGCAACTGATTGTGTGCAAAAAAAAAAAAATAGGAAATTTGTTTCGTTGTCGGATCGCATTGTCTTATTTTGGCATTAAGGAATAAATTAACTTTATTTGGGGCCCCAGGCCGCAGCCATGCGCCCACTAACTAAATCATAATACAAATACACAAATATCGAAATAATCCAAGGAATTACACTATTTAATAATATTTTCTCTTCCAAAATTTCATCCACGAGGTTTTTGCAATAGGCCGAAGGGGTGCTCGTAATTCGTCGTAATGCTGTTGAAGTCATTTCCTGAGGGAAAGTCGCCTCCTTCCCTGCGAAATTTGAGTCAAACAATCCATTCAAAACAAGACATAACAAAAACGACAAGCTGAGCTAACGTTGAGCTAACAAGGTGTACTGGCGGTAAAAAAAAAGAACTTCGGCTTTCGTCAAGCTAATTCTGTGTGATTGAATTTCTTAGGCGTAAAAAATGTTATTTTGTCTAATTCCTTACGCTTCGTAATATGTATTTAGGTTGTAAATCGGAAGAAAGAACGATTACACTTGCTGAGATCACATCTGCCAACAAATCCCCCCAAATTAAGCAGAATTAGGTCAATAAATCCGCTCTCACTGCATTGGCTTGACAAACAACGCTAATGTTCTTACGTCCGCATATATCCAGTGCCCCTTGCAGGTACCTCAACGACTGGCTCCAGGTAAGAACTCCGCAGTAAATAAGACATAATTATTACTGTTCAGTACATAAAAATAAAATTTAGACTGTTGTCCACACTTGATCCTGCATCTGCCAACTGAGAAAACCGACTGTAGTGCAAAAATTCGATAAGACGGGCTCTGTAATCCGAATGACCCTCCAACCGTTAAGATGGCGTGCTGAATATCACTTTGCTTGACTGTTGGATTGGTGCACCTTGCATACACAGCGAGTTCAAGAGAGGCCAAACGAGAAACGCAAGTTCAGACGTAGGCTGTAGATGCAAACAAATAATCAAGTCCCTTCCTACTTTTCGGTTGTAATCACAGTGGAAGGCTGTGGAATATGGCAAGCCATTCTGTCTTTTATTACAAAATTACAGATATCTGCAATTCTTTTAAAGATATCTGTAATTCGCTGTATTTAAAGAGGCTGTAATTGAATTGCAGATATACGTAATTGAATTATTGATACATGTAATTATGCAATAAAAGACGGAATGGCTTGCCATAGTGGAATGCGTAAAATGATACCCTGTAGACGGAGTTTCCGTTTTACAGTCATTCTTCGCGGTGGCTGTAACGAAGACAAAGGAGTACCTTGCAGGCAACAACGACAGGAGGAAACAATCGATGAAACACTCGATGACTTTGCCTGGTCGAGTGTGTCCAATACTTCTACCTACACTCCTAAAAACACTGTTTATGAGCGCTTGTTAACTCCAAGAAACACTACTACGGAAGCACACATTACACGTCTAACTACGGAAACAAGTTACGACTACAAAAAATAGTCGATAAGTAAATTTCCTGTAAGTATTTTGTTACAACGTTCATTCACAACTTTTTTTTTAATGTTAGGAACAAGAAAATTGTGCCGATTCTCGATGCACAAAGGGTGCTTGTTTACTTAATTCAATAAAGCAATCTTTTTTTCTTCTTCAAATCGACCCTCGAGACTTGATACGATATGTTCTCATTTTCTCAATTTGGCAAAAAGCGCTATCTTGCAGCTTAAAACTTTCTCGCTGCTAAGTTGGATTTGCGGGTGCATTGTGTTCGCCCTCTGGGGATATTGGATAAGGGAATAAAAACTGAACTTTTCCTCTTTCGTAACGTCCTGGTATTAATTTTAATTGCGCAGTGCTAGAAGCTTAATTGCCTGCAATTTAATACTGTTTGTTAAACTTTCTCAATTATTTCCTCCCACACACAAACACACAAAACACACACACACACACGCACAAAAAGGTTTTTGATTATTTTGATGATTAAATCTGGTAATCCGAAACGTTTATTGTTATTAGGTTTTTTTCGGGAGTAGGGAATTAAACGGCTTAAGTGAACTACAAATTCAATTTGCTCGTGTGAGAATTTGAAAGGTTAAGCGATTTGAAAGTAGAAATCAAGTCGTGATTATACGGTCCCGGGACTCTTTCACTTCTCCACTCGACAACTAACAAAAAAAAATGTATGTGTGTATACAGGGTGAGGCAACTGAAGTGTCCAGCAACAATGTCTTCTGAAGACGTGTATTCGTGTACACCGAAATACCTACAAATACTAAGCAAACCCGGGCGGATGTAATGTCTGCTGTAAATATGACCTTGAAAGATGCTTTCAAGGTCATCCAAAAGTTAACTCCGAAACTATCCAAGATAATAGCATGAAGTAAATTAGAAAGTTGTTTAGGATCATGAACCCAGGCCAACACAGAAAACATAACAGAAATCGTGCCATAAACAAGGGAGATATGGGCAAAACAATATCTGTAGTGCAGGAAAGCTGGTCAAAGGCAAGCAAATACCTTATAGTAATTGTACAGCTGCCTTCTGGCTGGTTTCCCTGTAACTGCTAATTGTTTCGCGTACGATCTAGGGAATATCAACTGTTAAATGACCTTGGGGAATACGTTCAAGGTCATCCAAAACGCATCTCGTATACGAAGCAAGATAAGAAATAACTTCCAAATAGGAAAGTGCTGACCACCATGCAGTTAGTATTATTGCCAAGCAAGATTTTATTGCCTGATAATGAAAATAAGAGGAACATCGCTCTCATTTGAGGATTTGACGAATGAAGCCCCAACTGCTAAAACAACCTTTATGCTAATTAGAAATTACTATGTATTTACATAATAATCATGGCTTCATACACAAGTGAGCACTGAGCAGTATGTTGAGATGATAATAATTTATAGTGAATGCAACAGAAATGCAACACGAGCTGCCCAAGAGTTTGGACAAAGATTTCCTGGTGTGCAGCGATCTTCGAGGAACACTATTGTTGGACTGCTTGCGCGAGCAAACGGTTCTGGATCACTTAAAAAAAAGACCACCACATGAACGGCCACGACCTGCCACAAATGATGCTAATGCGTATAGCGTATTGCCAATTAAATCCACATACGAGTTCAAGAGCGATTTCTAATGAAAGTGGAATAAGTCAGCGATCAGTGCTAAAAAAAACCTACGGAAGCACCATTTTCACTCTTACCACGTGCACTGTCATCAAGGACTTGAGGAACGTGACTATCCAGAACGTGTTGACCTCTCCAACTGGTTACTAAACAAAGTACAGGAAAGTACTTAACAACATCCTGTACTCAATTTACTCGCGATGGGGTCGTCAATACGCATAATTGCCACTATTGGATTGTGGATAATCCCCACCGGCTCCAGGAAACATGACACCAGATTAATTGGTGGGTCAATGTGTGGTGCGGTATAATGGGAGACCGGCTGGTGGGCCCGGTTTTCTACCAAGGCACGCTAATTGTGGGGCTCGGTATTTGCAAATGATCTTGCGAGAAGTGGTTGAAGCCTTTGTGGACAATTTACCACTTGCTAGACGACGTGACATGATGTTCCAACATGATGGTGCTCCCCCTCACTTTCACGGTGATGTCCGCGACACCTTAATACGTTGTTCCCAGCTGCATGGATCGGACGGGGAGGACCTGTTAGCTGGCCAGCAAGGTCTCCCGATCTGTCGCCACCTTTTTCTTTGGGGCACGTTAAGGAACAGGTTTATTAAACATTGCTTCTCAGTGTTAATGACCTGGAGAATAGGATCCGTGAGTGTTGTGCCTCAATTACTCATGCACAACTTCGTGCTGTTCGCGGCAGTAGTGCACAGCGAGCGCAACACTGCATAACTGCTGGGGGGGGGGGGGGGGCACTTCGAACACATCCTACATTGATTAGTTTCCCACATCCTCAAATGAGAGAGATGTTCCTTCTATTTTCCTTATCAGGCAATAAAATCTTGCTTGGCAATAATACTGACTGCATGGTGGTCAGCACTTTCCTTTTTGGAAGTTATTTCCTATCTTGCTTCGTATACGAGATGCGTTTTGGATGACCTTGAACGTATTCCTCAAGGTCATTTAAACGTTGATATTCCCTAGATCGTACGCGAAACAATTAGCAGTTACAGGGAAGCCAGCCAGGAGGCAGCTGTACAATTGCTAATAAGGCATTGCTTGCCTTTGACCGGCTTTCCTGCACTACACACATTGTTTTGCCCAATCTCCTTGTTTTTGGCACGATTTCTGTTATGTTTTCTGTGTTGGCCTGGGTTCATGATCCTAAACAACTTTCTAATTTACTTTATGCCGTTATCTTGGATAGTTTCGGAGTTAACTTTTAGATGACTTTGAAAGCATCTTTCAAGGTCATATTTACAGCAGACATTACATCCGCCCGGGTTTGCTTAGTATTTGTAGGTATTTCGATTTGAGCTAATTACACATCTTTAGAAGACATTGTTGCCGGACACTTCAGTTCCCTCACCCTGTATATAGAAGACACAACGTCAGTTTACTAAAGAAAATAGGAAAAAAGCCAATCAGCGAAAATCATACACTAGAAATAAAGCAGTACAGCAAGTCACTGTTTTATTACGTTTCGTCGGAGTGGCATGACCCGGATTTGAACTGACAACCAGTCCGTCCCCAGATTAGCGACGTAATGCTTTTGCCGATATGTCTACTCTTCCACTGTCAAATCCGGGTCATGCCACTTCGAAGAAACCTAAGTGTATGAAGGTGGCTGAGTGTACTACGTTATTTCTAGTGTATTATTTTCGCTGTTTGGCTTGTTTTCTCTTTCCTTTGTATAATTTACAGCTATTCATGTGTATTTATTTAGTCCGTTTACTAATTTATTTATCACACGTTGGTTTCAAAAAAGAAAGAAAAAAAAAAACACACACAGCCACGCCGCTGTAGAAATTCACTAATTCAAACATCAGACGAACGACTGTTTACACACGAGTAATTGGCCAGATTGTTTCGATTTCGGTTTTTGGAATATTGAAGGAGAAATTTAGCGTCGTTTGCTTGTACATGGAAATTATTACAAACTTGAACACAACAGTAATAACTGGAATAATAACAATCCACCTCATGACTGGTTGTCTCAATGTCCGTCTGATGACTGAAGTGATGATGGTATATTCCGCGACGTCATTGCAGCGAGCTTCTTTTGAAGTGACTGAATTAAGAAGTGGACGTATTTATTCGTTCTTTTTTTCGTTCACACAGCCGCGTCTAGTGGCTGTGTGTGGAACATAGGGAACATATCAACTTAAAGGGACACCCGGCCTACCTTATAACATTCCGCCTGCCTTATAAAGCCATGTGCTGATCGCCATCCGCAAAGGTCAACTTAGATAGTAGCTGCGTTTCGCGCAGCGAAGAATGCAGCTACTGTCTCTGTTGGTATTGAGCCTAATAAACGAACCAGCATGAACGCATTAATTGTGTAGTCACAAACCGAAATGATTCTCGTATATTAACATCACAATTTATATTTTCTAGGCTGTGTCTTATAATTTTGCTTCGGCGATCCATTGGAATAATTAATTTTAATTTTTACCGCATTAGTCTTTAAGAGTTTTGATATCACGGTAATTATTAGAAAATTAGTACATGCACACACAGAGATGAAACGTCATGGTTATTGTAAGCACGTAAAGGATCGTATACTGCGGGATGCAGTAAATATAGTTAATTATTATACAACAGAAAATCTCCTACAGACGCCACATTTTCAAACGGATTTTTACCAAGATATTCACTAACTGTAAGGAAATAGACCTTTGGGGGCCATATTTGATGTGGAGGATCGAGAAAAATGGCGCTGGGAGGAATGTCCTTTTAAGCAGGTGCTTGTAAAACACATACACGTCCGGAGAGTTCATGCAGTAACTGTCGTTTCATATTCCAACCACTGTCATATAATCAGGGAGAGAAGCTCGTTTCCCGGTACCAGCCAAGTTGATCAATACCGTTAGAAAATACGATTCTGGATCGTTATTAATCCAGTTATTACTGTTGTGTTCAAGTTTGTAATAATTTCCACGTACAAGCAAACGAGGCTATATTTTTCATTCAGTATTCCAAAAAATCGAAATCGAAATAATCTGGTCAACTTTACCGCTGGCACGTAAACTGGGGTTGAGCCAGGATGCGGTAGGCGATTTCTACCCCAGTCGGCCTTGGCTTGAAGTTCTACTTCTCATATATTCAATTCGTTCAGCGATGTTTCACACGTAGTTGCTGCATGCTTGGTCTAACGTTTGCATGGATAATTTTGTAATTTCAAGGGTTCACTGCAGACTTGTTAAATTCAAAACTTCTTTACTTCATCCTTAGACATTACGTATTTACACGAATTAACATTTTTACAATCCGCATATGAATCAAAAAATTGCCCAACAAGACGGTTCGTGCAAAGAGTTCTATCCATGTTGCGTGCTTGTTGGGAATGATTACTTTTGGCGCCAAACTTTCTCATTTAAGGGCTGGTTCGCGCCAAAATATCGAAAACACTTTCCACCCAAAGGAACGCACGTGTTTCGCACGTGGAGAAAAGTTGCCGAACACCAACGTTCCACGTTTAGCAATTGTATCTTTCGAGAGTTCGAATAGAACGCCGTAATTAGCCCTAATTACAGTTCTTAGGTAATTACGAACCAAGCCACAAGCAAGAGATGGCAACTTTACAATATTTTCACAACAATTTATTGGGTTAAAACCTACACAGCCCAATTTTAACGTAAGTTATCCCAGAAAATAGTTATGATCAATCGTTCCACAATTTTCCGCATGGGGTTGCGACCCAGAAAATGAGAGATGAACATGCGGCAATATTATCATGGACACTCGGTCGTGCCGTAACGGAGCCCTCTTTATGTCGTTCCTAACTCAAGTAAACCGGATTTGAATTCCTCAGATCCATGAGTATGTTGAACTCTGCTGGACGAGTCACGTGATGCTCTCTGCCTTGCCTTGCCTGGACTCGAAACAACATCAGAACCTTCTTAGATATACATATACGCCAACCGAATTGCTGACTGACCCCGATCAGTCATAGAAACCAGTGTTATTAAATTTTCTTATAAGGTGGATGCGTTTTCTGCAGTGCAAAAATTCACCGAGTGGGTCTCCATTGCTGTCATACACTATGATAGACCCATTTAATACTGTCTTTTCGCTCTCCTCGTTCCTATCTTTATATGCTCCTGAATGACCTTCTTTCCTAGCAAACCTAAATCCTGAAACCAGTCGTTTCAGCGACGTTGTAAGGCAGAACTGTTCGTAAAGCAAAGGGCGAGAGAGCTGTTTAAGCAAATATTTACTCATGGGCTCGCGAAGCAGAATTAACAAAGGAAAATAAATAAATAAAAGACAGTATACGCAGTAATTTAGAAGCGACTTGTTAGTAAATAGCCGCCCCCTTTGTTCGCTCGGGTGGACAAACTAAACTCGGAGAGACGCAGATAAATGGGTGTTGACTATGGATGGGGTGTGCTCGGGTGGAAGGGTGAATCCTTGCAGTCGTTAAGGGTGTAGAGAGCCGCGACAACAACGACGGACCCGACGGAAAGTAAAATTTTGGGGATGTTGAGAGGATTTTGGGGACCGTTTGACTGCTCTCTTTAACACTTCTTCGCAGCACATATTGGAGGATTTATTCCGACTCTCTGGTCAGGCCTGCGGGTTACTCATCGAATAATGGATACTTCACTGACATTCACCAGACGGGCCGAGCGACCTCACGACCGACACGGACAAATTGAAAGTAAATGGTGTGAAAGACAACCCAGGAGGGGGAAGTACGATATGGATTTAAGACTGACAGCCAAATAAAAGATACAAAACCCACCGTCAGAAAGAGGCGATCGAAGAAGAAATAAATAAACTACGTGTTGAACTGCAGTGAACTAAACGACAGTCAAGACAGGTTGTTGCAGTTTGATCGCATTTGATGGAAACTCGTTCCCCTGAATGGTTTAATTCGAGTCAAGACATATGATCTAACCTAATCTAAATTATAACAACAATAAGCGCTTAATTTGTTGTGATGACAATAGGTCTGTAAATGGGCCGAGGACCGCTTACAACAGGCCTTAGGGTAAAAGACCCATGGTTTTTATGTAAGTGCAGGGTTTTATGCTCAGCTCGTTTTAGAAAAGCCGTCAATATTGCTATGTTAAGTAACCTATTGAAGGAACTTATGCATGAAGAGCCTGAAACAGTTTGTTAGATAGTTAATTCCAGGCTGGAATTACCCTTACGGCGAAGAATTTCTGTCTACAATTTAGCTTGTGTTTGGAGTTGGCTAGCTTATAACTGTTACACCTTGTTCGTGTTACAGTGCTGGTTTCTAAGAATGGAAGATCCACTTGGAGTTCATTGTGAAGCATTTTATAAGTTAAGACTAGCATCGTACCCGGCTTCGCCCGGGGATTTGTTTGACCCGTGGTTGTTTCCCAGTATTTGCTCGGTGCTGCCTGATCGTTCACTGCAACAGTCGATTTTTGTTTGTGTAACACTCCCCCTTTCCGCCAATCCTCTCCCTCCCCTCCTCCTTTTATCCCGTCCTCTCCCTCTCCTCTTGCTTTCCTTTCCTTTCTCCTCTTTGCTATACGTAGTTGAACCCAGGTCCCAGGATCCCAGATCCCGTGCTTTTTTGTTTGTTCTCTTCTAGGTTCAGTTAATGCGTAATCGTATGGTTAATGGTAACAGCTCACTTTGCCCCCCCCCCCCCACTCCCAGTCTTTCGTTATGGCTTAAGCGATGCGTACCGTGTGAAAAAGAAGTGTGCATGACGTCATCTAATACTTGCCCTTGAGATTACCACGGTGTTTAGTTAGAAGGATAATTGTTAGAGCAAATTGTTAGTTAAGGCAACAATGTGCCAATTTCAACTTCTTTTCAGGGCAACAACGTCCCAGTTTCAACTTCATGCCAAAGAATTGACACACTCGCACGTTTTCATTGTTCCCCTTCCGGGGGTCGTTGCGGTTGCTTCATTTCTGCTATGAGACTTTGGTTTATAATGTAAGATTAAATACGTTTTTGATCTACGAAGCTTTAGGGAATCAAGTTCCAGATGTGTGAGACCCACACAGATGTATAAGACACATTTTTCATGACCAGTCTGGACATCGTGAAGCCTCTCTGATAGTCAATGTGGTCAAAGTACGTTGGGGGACCAGACAGGGTTTACATATTCCAAGTCTGAACGTGTGGACACGTCCGTAAGCTGATTTGGACATATTTCCCGAGTTGAAACAACGTCTGACAATAGCGGATAAATGACTGTGATCAAATGTAACAATCCGCAAGGCGAAAACAAACGTACATGTGAGAGTCAAGTATCCAAAGGTGAAATGACTGACGTTAGTAAGGGTCGACATAGGACCTCTGTGTTAAACTCTCAACTTTGAGAGCTTATAATTCCGTCAAAAGTAAAAATCTTTAAACCAAATTTGGAATCTAGCCTTGACTAGTCAAGGCCTGTCTGCAGTCCAAAAATTGTGAAATTCGGTCCAGCCAAACCCGAGATGCAGACAGGGGCCAAATAGACAACTTCTTGTTCTGCTTCTGCTTCTTGTTGTTGTTCTGGGGATACTTTCGTCTGTCCTCTCTACAGGTCAAACCGTTTGTCCTATAAAGCTGGTTCTTAGCTCATTTTACAGGTATTGCTCTGTAGATGTGCCCTTTTCATAAGGCCTTTTCTAATTGGTCAAGTGGTTCAGGGGTTACGGAGCTCTAAACCACCAGATTGATTGTTTTACATTGTTTTAAACATTGTTATTATGCAACAATACCAATTAGCAAACGACAGCTGCAAGACATAGACTGAAGATTAAAGGATTTGTTTCTATTGTTACCATTGGCGATAGCCAGATTAGTAAGTGTCAGCCTAGGGTCTCTTGTGTTAAACTATCAGCTTTGACCGTCAACTGCACTGTTTTACAGTTTAGCTGGAATTCTAAAAGTAACACGAATTAATAAACAAAAACGAAACGTTAAATGTTTACAGTAAGGATCTAAAAGTCAAAACCTAGAAGGAACACGGACAAGATTTGACAGTCA
>JAHWFP010205855.1:0-16696 GCA_023313725.1 Lithobius niger | reverse complement strand
CTTACTACTCGGTGGTCAGCGATAAATACATTTTGACGAAAAACTGGAAATCCTCTTACAATGACCCATGTGATGATCAAGTGGTAGTATGGTTATACGTTTCCAGCTTTGTTTTACGTTGAAAATTATTTTTCAATTTAGTAATATGCCAGCATATTCGTAGCAGAGAGCATTATGGTAATCCTCTACCATAAATCTACGAAATATAATAAAAAAATCTAAAGCATCAAAAGACAAAATGCCAAACTTCGCAAGAAAATTGTGTTTTTAAAGGTCCATAACAATATTCTAAGAACAAAGAAAACCGGCTACAACCGTTCATACACACGTTCAGTCCCAAGAGACTAGAACTAAGCTAACCACCGGGTTGTAAGGGTCTAATGCTTACCAGCCTCTTACTGACAAAATTTTACACCTAGACCCTGACTGTCAAAGCTTGTCCGTGTTCCTTCTAGGTTGTGAATTTTAGATCCTTACTCTAAACATTTAACGTTCCGTTTTTGTTTATAATTATTAACATGTTCGGACAGAGAGTAACAAGCAAACAATGACGACCAACTGTTTGGAGTAGAAACGGATTGCGAAACGAAGGAATCCCTTATAAAGAGTATAGGAACAAAGGGTGTTGAACAGCACTATGACGGATTACAACTAGGCGACATTTGGAGCTACTGTGCTTAAAAATTCCTGATATTGATGTTGGCAGCTTAGTCTGTAATATTTACTTCCCTTTTCATAGAAGATTGGTACGAAGTCCAGATAATCAATGAGGGTCTGTACTCTGGTCATTTGCACGGAAGAACAGTCAATAACATAGTGCACATGCACCTAGTAGCCTTCGTTTATTTGTAAGCATACGAGTTCTATATATATAAAATTGCTGTACATAATAAAAAGGACTAACTATTAAATAAGAGCACTTTTGGGGTATTGACACAAACCGCTCCGCACTACGCCATGTTCGTTTTTGATGCTGCCACAATCGATTCTCGGCGTGCATGTTGCATGCGTGGAACATTTTAAAAGCTTTTACTATGTACGCACGGATTAAAATACCTCGCCAAGCAATCTTAACACGCTACAAAAACAATACCCTGGTTATTAGCAAAGTTCAGGTCCAGTACAGTGTCTCCTTGAGTAGGTATTTTAACTAATTCAAAGAAACCACTAGATTGAATGAGGATATGACCAGTCATTGCCCGTTTTGATTTACAGTATTCTTTGCTTCACAAGGTTTCGGTTACACACTAAATCGCGTCAGACGCAATCTGAACACGCATATGCAGATATTCGATGGGTGCTTCTGGGAAACCGTCAGTCTTGGTGGTCGAAACTTTGCTACTGCCAACTGTCAGTTGGCTGCAGATTTGCTAGATGCTACTATATTGTCTTTTATTCTAACCCCAACCTGAATGAAATGCACAGTGAACAGTTTTTTTTCCAGAAATTAAGGAAATTCTTGATATTTGTGCCGGGTTTTTTTTTTTACGTATGGTAGATCCAAAGGGGATCATTTTAAAAATAAGGCGCTAGGACGTTATTTATTTAAAAAAAAGAACAAGAAATATTGGTGCAAATTGAATTTTTCACAACGTAATAGCAAATAAAAACAAGTGTATGGTAATGAGGCATCTGTGAATTAGCGGCGTCACGTGCAAGTGAACTGAATAATTTAATTACGAAAAACCCTACAGAATCCTGTGCCGCTATTCGCCAATTTCTGAATCCTATAACCAGCTCTAAAGATGATGAGTGGTAATTCAGTTGTCACCGACCTTAGGTCTTCGACTTTCCTCTTCAATAGACATTTTCTGATTTTGTACGTTTGATTATGGGAAATTGCCAAACTATGGCCGTCGCAATGTCTCTGCGATGTTAGGAGTCGGACGAATATTAAAATATTCGAATGTTCGTTCGTTAAGAGCATACTCGAATATGATATATTCCATTCGAATATTCGCAAAATAAAAGTTCTGTGTAATTTTACGGTTTTTTCTTTACATTTTTTAATTTGATTTTAAATTTTCCTGTTGGCTTCTCGAGTCCCGGCCAGTTCGTACCATGTTTTCTTCTCTAACCTCCCAACCAATCCAGTGACAAGCCATGGGTTTTGATTGCTCACTTACAAGTGGGGTGGGTTGAAATTACGGAAACGCACAAAAACATTTAAGAACTAAAGAATAGGGAAGATAACTAGAACCATGGTAACCATTTGATATGACGTCAACTTCAATATTATACGTGAAAGGGAAAGCCACCTTGGTGGATTACATCCATTCCGTACTACTTAATAACTCATAATATTTTTTGAGGATGTGAGAGGTGGGAGCGTGTTATGTAAGACTTTCAAGTTACCAAGCTTATTAGAGTTAATTAAACTTGTGGTTATATTACGTATGCCTTGCATTGCCAATTTACTAAATAAAATTTAGGTATTTAATGAAAAACGCATTTTTTGAGGTAGGGGAGAGCTTAGGCCGAAACATAAAACAAATTTTTGAACGAACATTCGAATATTCGAAATTTTTTGGGCGAATATTCGAATATGTTTTTTCCCTATTCGTCCGACCCCTATGCGATATTGACTCATTTGACAGTCGCTAAAACTGTGGTCCACAGTGCCATTAATGATCTAAAATGTGCAGGGCCCTGCTGGTCTAGATGCCACCTCCTCTGTAATTGTTGCGAAATTGGCTAATCACTTGGCTGTACTCTCACAATAATATTTTAAGGTTCAGTTGATTTAGTGCAATTAATTGCCTACTAACTGGTATAATGCCTACCAATTTTTAAGAAAGCTGATAGAGATACATCCGATGTGGCTAATTGCAGGTTTATTTTTAAAATCAATTTTGTTTTCTCCCTGGCCGTTCAGCCGTTACTCGATTCCTTCGATGCCTCGACTTTTGAACTCGGGTAGTATGGGTAATAAAATCTATACCACATTATCTATCTTGATTTTGCAGGGGCATTCGATAAAATTAACATGTCAAGTTGTTGAATCACCTTGACATCGGTGGCTTCTTTGTTGAACGGAGAGTGTGTCAGAATTGACAACCGTTTTTCATCCCCTGCATGTCGTAGTTTCTAGCTGTGCCTCAGGTCGCAATCCTTTGACACCTCTTCTTTACATTCTCTACAGATTCACTAATCAATACGGTGGCTGACAATAAATCGCCTCTGTTTGCTGACGACTCGAATTGTGGTAAAATTTTGAGGCTTGACGACGATATTGCAGCTTTGCAAGCAGCACTAAATGCAATTAACTCATGGTCAAACAAATGGCATCTCCCGCCCTCCATTGGTAAATATACGATTTTGCCAATTAATTGACGACCATCTAACAAGTATTCCCTAAAGTAACCACTTGGCATACCGAGCTGTGTATCATTATAACCAGTACGTAACTTGTGGTTTTCTATTCATTGTGTTGCGTCTACCAAATGGAAATCTTGTCTTAATAGAAGGTGTTTTCGGTTTAGTGTGGCTGCTATTCTCGTTTCAGTTTATAGGACGTGTCAGACCGACATTGGGTTTGTGGCACTACAGTTTTGGATTTCCACCTTAAATAAGATATTCGCTTGTGAACGAGTTCAAAAAAAGTTGCCAAAATATTTAGCAGATTGTGTTGGGTTAACCAACGCTCGGCAAAGCTTAATTTAGAGCCTCTGGAATTCCGGAAGCATATTATTGATCTGTGCACCTGCTGTAAACTGATTAGATCTGAAGTTTACCAAGCTGTGGTCCCCATGCGTAGTTAATTCCGGTCGCACCCGTGGTCACGCCTGGTGATTGGATTGGACGAGGGTACGTAACAATAGTGAGACAATTATTTGTTTAGCTCCGTTTTGGGCGTGTATGGAATGGCCTATCCCTTGACGTGGTGGCTGCCCCCACAATTGCCATATTCAAAAGAAAGCTTCGGTTGCACTTAAAGGATCTGACCTGTTATGATATGACTTCGACTTCTTTCATTCTTACCTTTTCACCTTTTAATTTGGGCATAACATAAAAAACATCAACAAATGTCCTATACTATACTATCCGCCAGGAAAGAAGACTTTCCTTATATGGTCATTTTATGACTACTCATCTTACATGGAAAAAAGTGCGTCTTGCCTCTATACTCTATAACTGCGTCGTCGTGGCAACGCTATTAGACCAACAACAATGGCGTCGCTTTCCGATCAAGTTCGTGTCAACAAGAAAGAAAGTTCGTGTCAACAAGTCAAGGTAGGGGTGTTATTTAGAACGATTTTCAGTATTTCACGAGTCAAGGAGAATCTATTTCTATTTGTATTACTAAGAATTACTTGCATGTCAAATTTCAAGCTTTTTGCTCGATGTGCATGATTAGCCCAAATTATGGCCCTCGCAGCTTTAGTATATGAGCACACGTTGGCTGCTTAGCCATGGCGGATATCTGCAAGGTAAACGACGCAGCCGGCGTGCACAATGCATACCCTTGTTTTGAAACGCGTTGGACTTCTTTCTTGGCGGAGACTATAGTCCTTTTCCCATTTTTGGAATAAACTTAATATTATTAAACACTGCTGTATTCATTACTGGAGGACATGAGGAGGCAGAATAAAACAAAAAAAAAAGTCCAGGCTGGTACTGGAATTTTCCTCGACTGCAATATAAACGACCACTTTCCCGCAGACTGAACGAACACGTTGACGCTGTCGAAGCCAAGAAAGAAAATAACGCCCTTGCCAGACAATCATGTAGAAACAGGCGCCGTCCAGATTACAAACACACATCAGTCATCTTCCCAGAAAAAAAGAAAACACTTACAAGATTAAGATAGAACGTGGCTATCAATACAATAACAAATCGTGTGCTCAACTTAACAAAAAATTGTCCTATTACGGATATTAATGGGTCGATATTTAAAAAAAAAATACTGAAATACAACAGCCTCCAACTACGACATCGAGGCGTCCATTTTATACAGCTGCTGACAGCATCGTTTGTATGACTTAAAGGCCGGTTGCCACCAAATTAACATTGCAGCATCTAGGCGATCGAGTTCTCTATTGCAGGAAGCAAAATAATGCACAAAGCCACACTTTTAAACGCTACAAACAAGCCACGTGACTTCTTTATTGTTGAGTAAAAAATTGGCACGCCCTCGCGTACTTGGAAACAAGCTATAAAGATTAACGATATTAGTGTCACTAGATGGCGCCAGGGGCTTTTCTTTATATTTTTCCGTGGCGCCATCTAGTGACACTACTATCGTTAATATATACAGCTTATTTCCAGGTGCACGAGGGCGTACCAAATTTTTTCTCAACAATCTAGACACACGCTAGTGTGTCGCCCCAAGTTAGGCAACAATCATCACAACAAACATCACATCAATTCAATTGTCGAGGTTGTAAACCATTGTAGCGCGACGCCATAGCGTCAGTGTCTAATATCCTGAAGCAAAGTTGAGCACATTTCAGGTACTTGGATAAAAATAATAATGCGGTACAAAAGCTAAAATTGTGTTGAAATCAAGAGCAATGACCCACCTGACAAAAATTAACTCGTGTAGGAAAGCCGGCTAAGCTGCTTTCAATGCAAAATCTGACCCTCAATAACGTTGTAAATGTGTTAACTAGCTAACTAGCTAATAACTTGCTACTAGCTACTAGCTAATTCTAGTCCGCTCATCCCCATGTTAATTTCCATAGGGTGATTATTCATCGATACCGAGTAGGCTTCCAGGTATGAAATTGGACGAATGGCTGCAGTACGATACGAACTGCGTACCTTTTATGGTTTGGAGCCTAAGGGTGTAACGAGGATGGCGTGGGATGGCGCGTAAGTACGAAAATATTGTTATAACCATTGTTACTATTGTCGGCATCATCTCTCATTGGACAGCCAAACTTCGGACAATGACAACGTGTATACTAACGTGCATGCCTAGACACACACTAGTGTAGCACGATAAATCTAAACAACGTTGCCAAATTGTATTCACGTCCAGTTCACGAAAAATAAACCAACTCTAAAAACAAAGTTAAGCAAAATAAACAAAGCCAAAACCTAGTGAAGAGGCCACCAAGTTGAGTGGTTCGGCCCTTCAAAGGAGTGATATCAACACACCAAAACTAACGAAATAAAACAAATTAAACAAAATTAAAACCAAACCAAAAACCTATAAGAGATGACCAAGTTGAGATTGGTTCGGCATATAGGCACACCAAAACATTCGCCATCTTACTCGCACCGAATAATACTTAGGACGTTAAATGAAAACTTGAACATTACTACCCAAAGTTCTGGTTTTCATGTAACATTCGAACTATCAAACGGTGCGATTAACTTGGGAATGTTTTGGATGTGTTGTTTTGGTCCTTTGAAGGGCCGAACCATTCGGAACTTGGCGGCCCCTTTTACCAGTTTTGGTTTTTGATATGATTAAGGAGTACCGTGGCTTGTTTGTTGCGTTTAAAAGTTTTGCTTTGTGCATTCGTTTGCTTCCTGCGTGAGAAAACTCGTTAGGGCTAGACGCTGCAATGCTAATTTGGTGGCAACCGACCTTTAATGTGCAATTCTGATATGTTTTATTGAACAATGATCTTCTTGACGTTCTGACGAAGTTTACGGTGTTGTGAAGCAAAAATTTCATGATATATATTACAATTTCGAAGAATGTTCCAGTACCCTGCGGGACCTTTATTTTTTTTGTGATTTACCTCTTTCTTATTAAATAAGTAAGTAAAACTTTGTTGAAAAATGGCCAAATAAATTTATTATGAATCTTGAGGGGAAAAAAAACTACGAAGATTCATTGGTACATGTGGGCGTGGATTGAACTATCCGTCGATGATTTTCAACCAATAATTAAAATCGGTGACACGTGCGCTTTTAGGTTCGTTTTATGTGTCTTTTAATTGTACATTAATTTATAATTAATTTCCCAAACACTGGTTATGTTCATTACTGTGTTAATAATGTACAAGTAGCTATAGGCCACTTTTGGTGAATTTTATTAATTTACGAATTTAAATTCACAGCATGCGGAGTAATGCATGTGGACAATTTGAAATGAATCGGATGGTGGGTTCAAAAGTTATCATGCATACAACAGTCAGCACAGGATGATAATCTTCTTTGCTCTGCTTCGCAGCACCAAACTAAAATGTACGATGGGGCATTATCACGATAATGGGGTGCTAATTAAATGTTTCATTAACTACTTCAACAGTTTTACAAAGACGGAGAGGCAGGAAAAAAAAACCTTACATAGAAAGCCCCTCGAGGGGGACAGGGGCGTGTCTTGGTCCTCATATGTGCTCTTGAATAACGTTTGCCAGTTAATAACGTATTGTTTCACCCTTACCGTTATGTACCGTTTCATTGCCTTTCGTACCCTTTTATATCCTTCCATACACTTTTCTACCTTTTGTATACCCTTTCGTGCTCTCTGCACATTTGTACCCTTCTGTTCCATTTCTACCCTTCTGTAATCTTTTGTACCCTTCCATGCCCTTTTCTACCTTTTTGTATCCTTTCGTGCCCTTCCGAAACTTTTCCTGCTCTGTATACATTTCGTACCCTATGTACCCTTACGTAACCTTTTGTACACTTTCGTATTAATAAACAAAGACGGAACGTTAAATATGAATGGTTAAAAAATGCGTTATGTATTGTTAAAAAAAGACACTCAAACTCGACGCATAAAACGTTAAAAACACTGGTACCTAATATTTCGGCGCAATATGGTGGTTGGCTCCATTTTCAAAGGTTAAAAACATAAAAATAAAACAAACTCACCTTTTTGCCTTTCTACCCTCAGCATTACTAACTTACTACCTTCCTCCCCCTTCGAATTTATGACCTTCCTTAACTCCCAGAATACACTGCAGCACTTTATTCAACATGGCGACCTGGTAAGGTGGTTGTTGAGTGTGTGAGTTTGTTTTATTTTTATGTTTTTAACCTTTGAAAACGGAGCCAACCACCAAATTGCTCCGAAATATTAGGTACCAGTGTTTTTAACGTTTTATGCAGCGAGCTTGAGTGTCTTTTTTTAAGGAACGTTAAATGTTTAGAGTATAAGGGTCTAAAAGTCAAAACCTAGAAGGAACACGGACAAGCTTGGACAGTCAGGGTCTAGGTGTACAATTTCGTCAGTAAGAGACTGTAAAACATTAGACCCTTACTACCCGGTGGTTAGCTTAGTTCTAGTCTATTCGGACAGAACGTGTGTGTGAACGGTTGTAGCAGGTTTTCTTTGTTCTTTAAGTATTGTTATGGAAATTTAAGGGCATAATTTTCTCGTGAAGTTTGGCATTTTCTCTTTTGCTGCTTTAGAATTTGTGATTATATTTCGTAGATTAATGGCAGAGGATAACCAAATTAATGCTCTCTGCTGCGAATATGCTGTCTAGTTACTAAATCGAAAAATAATTTTCAATATAAAGCAAAGCAGGAAACATACCATACTACCACTGGATCATCATATGGGACTTTGTAGGAGGATTTACAGTTTTTCGCCAAAATATATTTATTGCTGACCACCGGGAAGTAAGGGTCTAATGTTTACCAGCCTTTTACTGACAAAATTGTACACCTAGAGCCTAACTATCAAAGCTTGTCCGTGTTCCTTCTAGGTTTTGTCTTTTAGACCATTACTCTAAACATTTAACGTTCCGTTTTTGTTTATTAATTCGTGTTACTTTTATAATTGCAGCTAAATTGTAAAACAGTGCAGTTGACGGTCAAAGTTCAGAGTGTAACACAGAGAACCTAGGCTGACCCTTACTAACACTGGCTATCGCCAGTGTTAATAATAGATACAAACAAAAACGTCAGGTGTGCCGTAAAAAAGGGGTTATATGATTGAATTTAAATTGCAGCTGGCGTTTGCTAATTGGCATTGTTGCATAATAACAATGTTTAAAACAATGTAAAACAATCAATCTGGTCGTTTAGAGCTCTGTAACCCATGAACCCCTTGACCAATTAGAAAAGGCCTTTTGAAAAGGGCACACCTACAAAGCAATACCTGTAAAATGAGCTAAGAACCAGCTTTCTAGGACAAATGGTTTGCTCTGTAGAGATGACAGACGAAAGTATCCCCAGAACAACAACATCAAGAACAAGAAGTTGTCCATTTGGCCCCTCTCTGTATCTCGGGTTTGGCTCGACCGAATTTCACAAGTTTTGGACTGCAGACAGGCTTTAACTAGTCAAGGCTAGAGTCCAAATTTGGTTTAAAGATGTTTACCCTTGACGGAGTTATAAGCTCTAAAAGTTGAGAGTTTAACACAGAGATCCTAGGCGATAGCCAGTGTTAATACCCTATGTACCTTTTTGTTTTGCAGTATTTTCACGCCCTTATGTACCCTTCTTGTATCTTTACTTTCTTTACCCCTTTATTTACTCTTTCATTGACATTCTGCTTTGTATATCTCTTATAGGTTCTGAGTTATAAGCGTTTTAAAATGTAACACGAAATCCTGTCGTACAGGACCTTTTTCATCCTAGTGTATAGGCTCTTTACAGATGTTATTTAACGTCATTTTGTTTTGTTTTTGCTGTTAGGGAGCACGAATCCAAACTGGGTTATATGCCCCACGACGATGAGAGGGAAAATTATTAGGTAGAGAATCCAAGCAGAAAACCCAGGATCTTTAACGCTTACACTTTTTGTTTAAGCAAGAATGATTCATTCTTGCTTAAACCGTATTGTTTTCACTTAAGGCAACCGAATCCAAACAAGGTTAACTGCCCCACTACAGACGACAAGAGGGACAATTCTTGGGATTTATTGAATCCCACGAATTGCCCCTCTCGTCGTCTGTAGTGGGACAGTTAACCTTGTTTGAATTCGACTGCCTTAAGTAAAAACAAAATTAATTTTACTACTACCAGTAACATGAAGACATTTAGTACGCGATTCCATCCCTCTGGCAAACCAGAAGAAAAGTGATAATTATTTTTCGGATCACAACTAGATTTTTAGTCATTCCGAAAGAAGTTTTGTGGCTGAGTTACAACGCAACGATTTGTTTGTTATTTAGTCCCACGTTTACTCCTCCTGAGTCATCAACCATAACAACGAAAACAATTTTATTCGCCTCTCCCATGATAGTGATTCATTTTATCGTCTTCGAACGCCTTTCTTAATAATCGTAAAGTCAGCAATGTTGGTGAATCGATCAGAAATGGCGCTTCGCCTGTTTGACGGTCGCCATGTTGACAGGATGTCATAAAAGCTGACACGGGAATCAGCTTGCCTTCGAACGGAACTGAAATCTTCTTGGAGCACTGACATCGCTTGGGTTCTGCAAAGCGTATCACCAAAATGGTAGAAAGCGTGTAAAAGTGCATATGTTGGGGAAGGGGGTGGGGGGTAAGGAGAGGGCGGCGAACGACGAATTCGAGCTCAGGAAAAGCGGGTAAAAAGCTTTGGTATAACTGAACTATTTTTTTACGCATTTCAGTACGTTAATACTAACATAAACGTTTAAAACACTTGGGACAGCACGACATAAAAAAATGCCATGCTGGATACTTATACTTTGGGATCTGAAGCCCCAGGTCACATTATTAAAAGAAAATCTAAAAAGTTTAAAATGTGATTGATTAGTGGGCTGCTACCTTCAGAGCTGCAGTATTTTTAAACTTTCATATTTGTTTGAATAATGGGATCTGAAGCCTTTTACCCCCAAATATAAGTACAGCCTGGGTTTTTATCTCTTCCTGTGCGTTGTGACAAATGTTTTAAACGTTCATGAACTGTTCACGCGTATTTTATCCTCATTCTACATTCAGATTGTATGTTGGCGGTCTTTTTGAAGCAAAAAAAAAAAGAGAAGCAAAATACAAAAAAAAAATCAAATTGGTCAGTTTAGGATTTACATGCTGAATAAGGTGAATATAATTTCCGGATAATTCCTATTCCATTTCAATTTTTGCAAACTTATATTCGTTTTTCTGAATATCTCAACTTTTAAATACATAAAATGATAACATACAGAGAATCCCCATCCGAACCCCCATAGCGTTTGAAACAACTGTGCCACCGGAGAGATGCCGTAAACTACTGATATTTATGCATATTTATTTAATGAATGATAGCATGAAACATACAAAATGTTTGTAGATATTTTCTAACTACAAAAGAGAAAAATAAAAAATAAAAAAAAAAGAATGGTGAAGAAAAAGAAATAGAAACAATAAAAATGTGGACAGATTTCACCCTCTCCTTAGGAAACCGCTCCAGAATAAAACATAAATTAAAAAAAAAATGTGGACTCCGATTGGTGAACTTGACCCTTTTTTGGTCAGTATTTGATAGCAACTGCACACGTTCAAAAAATGAGTGATGCCGTTTAGCAGCACTGAAGTGTTAAATCCAATAGGTTCAAGGATCCCTTCAATAATAATAAAAATAAAAATGTTGCAAAACTTACAAAAAAAAAAAAAAAAAAAAAAACAATGGTGTTATTTTCTGAATTCTCAAAAGTAAAGAGATAAAACTGATTTCAATTTACTTTAATACTGGGTGTTGCATTAATAAAGGATTTTTAAAAATTCTGTTTTTAAAATTGAGGGGGGAGGGAGTGACGTGACCAGTGTGTGCGTTTAGTAAGCGCGCACGTTGGGGGGGGGGGGGTTGGAGAGGACGATAATCAGGGTTAACGTCGGCGTTTATTTAGTTTAAAATAACTGAATTGCCTGTAGAATTGACGAACATGGATGTTTGCGTTACTAAATGCGAGCCGTACAATTCTTTGAACAACAAAAGTGCTGAATTTGTTTAATTAATCGTTTTGATTCGGCGTTTGGCAGATTCAGCCTGCTACTATACGAATGCCAAGAAACTATCTCCTCGAGCCAAGCGAGACGACACCAGCGGAGCGAGCGACGTGAGCGATGTGGCTAGTTGTATAGTTAAAAGTTTAAAATGTACAAAAAAACCTTATCGCAGGTAATCATTTAAATGGCACGTGTATTTTTTCGTCATAATTGCTGCTCACAACAATGGTTCCAGTATGTTTTTTTCGTTTAGTAGTAGCTAATTTCCGTTTCTTGTTTATACAGCAATGATGAGAGCCCACATTTTCCTCTTAGCTCCACAATGGCTCGAAGACGGAACGGGATAAAAGAGAGTGTTACTGCATTCTTGGTCGCTACACCATGCGGCCGAATGTGTAACTACTGGTCGCAAATATTTCTGGGATAATTCACGTTATACACACGCTAGATAGGTTTTAACTTTTAAAGGGACACTATCACTGATTGAAAGTCTGTAGAATCTGCCAACATCCAGCGCTACCTAAAACTATCTAGCACTTGTTTGCACCAAGCGAAGGAACGCCCGACAGCATTTCTTTTAACGAAACAAACAATCCACAACCTCCTTAATTATTGAGTGAAAAGTTGGTCCGTCCTCGAGCACCTTGGAGCAAGATGTCAAGGTAAACAATATCACTGCCGCTAGATGGCGTCGTGGTATTTTCGTTCGCATTTCAATCGGTGATAGTGCCTTTTTAACCTAATAGATGGGTGCGAAAAATAACACTCGTGCTATGATTATTCCAGGTATGAGGTACCGTCGCATGAAGCAGCGTTTATCACCCAAGAAGCTACGAAGAAGATCGCTCCTTCAAGCCAAGGCCCACTGGCGTAGATGTCATTTGTCTCGCTTCCTGGATCAACGCCCGTTCCCCCACGTGGCGGAAAGTTGAAGCCTTTCAGTACTGTTTCGGTAAAGTAAAACTTTGACGATGTTGAATCAATTGGCCTCCAGGAAACGAAGCCCACAGATTCTCTTCCAGACGGCCTTGTGACAAGGGATGAAATATGAAGCAATAATTGCAGCATGGACACTGCCACGTCCTACGGACGAGTACGCATTTATGTGCTCCTGGTCGAAGATATAAACCGAAATTCTGCGCAATGGTTTTGCGCACATTGCCATGACATTGAGGCAATACGGTGCAACAGAGTTGTTGTAACGCGTCTGATGACGTCATACTTTGTTGTAACGCGTCTAATGACCTCATACTTTGTTGTAACGCGTCTAATGACGTCATATTTTGTTGAAACACTTTGCCCTTTACCAAAACCACAAACAATACATGCTTGAGCCCAAGAAAAATTGTTTAAAATTAGGTGAGCGTGGTGGGAAATCATTTCCAAGATTGTAGCTGTGCGGAAATGATCGAGTAACACACGTTTTACAAAAATCATTAATAACGTGTTTAGGATAATTTGCCGTAAGAGGAGGGGGAGGGGACGGACTGCTCTATCTTGCATTATTCATCGTCCTGACAAAAATATATATAGTCTAAAAATGTATCAGAGGTACTGTAGTGGCGACAGCTTTGTCCAGTAACTGTGCGTGTAAGGGTTTGACGTAACGAGTATAAATATCAGCCTCACCTGCTCCCCCAACATTACGTCTTAGATACGTCCCTTCCTGGCTGCTATAACGGACGTTGGCTTGTTTATTATTCCACCGTACGATTGCTTTCTCTTGAACTTTTCTGTTGTTTTATGTTGTCAAAGTCAGGGTTGCTCAATGGCTAGCATGACTGGCTAGCTCACTCCCCCCCCCCCCCCCCCCCCCTCTCCCCCTGAATTCGGGAAGGGAAGGGCGTCGGAAATGAACTCGTTCTCGTGTTGATTGTGGCATGTAAAAGATCCAAGGCACTTTCTAGCACTTTAACCAGCGTTTTTAGTCGTAAAGAACTTTTGAATTTATTGTCATCAACCAGCGTTTCACAAACCTTAGCTCGTTCGTCCTTTTATTGTGATAGCAAATATAAATAAATAAAATAAAAATTCAACCCTGGCCTAAACTCCATTTAGCATCAAAGCCTTCCAAAACCTATACGTCACTGCAATTGCCGACTGAATAATCATTACATGGCGTACAGGCCTTTTTAAAAATCCGTTTGAGGTGGATGCATTTCGTAGAACTATAATTCACCAACTTGGGCGTTGTAATCTGTATTATACGAACACACAGTCTTAAAATAAAACTGTCCAGGCTGTTATACGCTCTTCACACGATCTTTCCAGGTGTTATGAACTTCTTAAAAGAAATCGACAGCAAACTTTCAAATAAATTTAGAGAAGGAATTCTCACTGAACTTATTATTGGTTGGATGACTATCTATTAGCCAGTTTGGCGTTCAAGGCAGAATATCGCAAGAAAGTTTGTTGGCACCTCCGAACTGTTTGATTTGAATTATTAAGTTTAATTGGCATCTTAGCGTCATAAAAAAAACCCTTCGTCTACCATTACGTTCCAATTCATTGCGTATAGGCACGATCAAATAACAAATAAACCAATAAAAAAAAAATTGGACTGCCATGAACTCCTGCCAAGATTTTCGATCTTTTCTGGTTTCCCCACCTAACCCCCACCACCCACAAAGTACCTTTCCCAAATAGGTTTTTTTTTATCCCCCGGCCCTTTCCGTCAAGCCACACAGAATTTCCGCCATCAGCATTTTTGCCTTTAACCCAACAGCATCATAACACGAAAGTATGCGTTGCGGCTACGTAAAAGGAGCTTTCGGCATTTTTTTAAAGCTGGAAAGAGGCATGTAGCTTACATTTGGCTGTGGCTTGCAGCAGCGGGGAGCCAGCTAAGTAATAATGCATTATTGGACCCGTTCGGGGGACGGGAACTAGAGGCCCGGGATCACATAACTGCTTCTCGGCATGTTTGCCCAGCTCGCCCACGCTAGTGCTAGAGAGATCTCCTCCTGCCGGCAATGACCAATAAAAGTCGGCGGTTTGTTGGGCCCTAAGAAAGCCCCCTTACCTCCTCCCCGCAACTCGTTTCCGCCAAGGATACGAGACTATGGGGTTTCACGCGCAATTTCGGAGTTTCTATCCTTTTCTTTTTTTTTTTTTTAGAATTCTACGGCTTTAAAATGGAGCGAAACTGAGCAGTTGGGTAGCAGACGAAGAACGAAGGATTTTATCCCTTCAAACAGAGGGCGCCATTAGCAGAAGACGTATTAGAGTTTCTGCAGCTAAAGGTCGGTTGAGATATCTCTTCGTTTTAATTATTTTACTGTTGTTACTCGGCGTCTATAATCTTGACTAAAGCGTCAGCGGTGTTTGTTTGATACCTAAATTAGTTTTATACCATACTTAAAGTGGCACTATCACTGATTGAAAATCGTACGAAAATACCGTGGCGCCATCTAGCGGCAGAGTATGACTTTATAGCTTACTCCCAGGTGCACGAGGAGTAAGCTATAAATATTTATTTTCATTGAATAAAGTTTTAAGGAGGTTCGTAGCTTGTTTGTTTCGTTAAAAAAAAAATGGCGTTGTGCATTCCTTCGCTTGATGGAAGCAAGTGCTAGATAATACTAGGTAGCGCTAGATGTGGCCAGATTCTGCAGACTTTCAATCGGTGATAGTGCCGCTTTAATTCTTCCTTAAATGGTGAATTTCAATTCCCTGCACAATTCTGGCACGAACGGTCCTTCTGTCAGCGTTCCAGGAACTAAGTGTGATAATGATCAAACTGTATATTTAAAGGTGGGTTGTCACCAAACATAAGTTACCAACATCTGAGCGCCATCTAGTTAACTCTAGAGTTTTCTCGCAGCAACCAAAGGAATATACAGAGAAATATCTTTTATCACAACAAACAAGCCTTCTTAATTATTGAATAAAAATATGGTACGTATGGTACAATAATACGACGTAGTATTATTGTATATAACTGTATGCTGAAGCCTTAATGGGTTAACTGCAAGGGGCACTGCAGAGAGAAACAGAAGGACGTCATACTGAAGCCGATGCTGTTAAGTGATTTCTTAGACCTAAAAGGCGCGATTTTTGTTGTTGGAAAAAACAACGTTATTTTAAGCCTAAGAAATCCGCTCTTCCGTTGTTTTTCCCTCCATGTTTATGTAGTGCACCTTGTAGTTATGCTCTCCAAAACCCATACTGGTGCCAATATGGCGGTAAATGTCACTGCTCTATACCCGGAAGCCAGCTGTGAATAGAAATTTCTTACTGGATTTCCATATTTATTGCAAACAAGCACTAGCAAGAACTCGATGGCGCTGAAAGCTGCAAACTGTCATTTGGTGGTAACCGGCCTTTAATCGAGAGCAGTTTTTTTTTTTTTTAAACGGCTCATTTTGTCGTTTTCTACGATGCAATGGTAGAAAATACTGGCATGTATTTTACATTTCTGTAGCCATTTCCGAAAAATATGAAAAGGCTTAAGCTTTTTTTACCGTTTCAGATTTATCGTACGAAAGGAATTAATTACGTCGCCCAAAGGCAAATGTGACCTATCTGACAATAATTATTATTTGCAGATACAGCCGTTTGCAGACCGAATAATCTAAACGTTTTTGCTTTAAAGTTACCGAAAAAAATCGTTGGAATCGGCTTCAAAGAAGTTTAAATTCTCCAACGCCACGCCAGCTATTTTTCAGCTTGAGTCAGTGCTAATTTGCTGCGCAATTTCATTCACGAGATCCCTCGCACTGCAGGAAGTCATATTTTCTCTTTCGCTCGATTACTCTCGCCAACGACGTGAACTGCAAGTGAATGAGCTTTGTATTTTTCTTCACAGCAGTTCTTGGTTTGAAACTGAACATGTGGCTTTACCGTCTTTTTTTTCATTTTCCTAACACTCACAACAACAAAAGACTGAGGTTAAAAAACTATGTATGAATCCTTTTTGAATTGAGGA
>JAHWFP010205852.1:32365-69023 GCA_023313725.1 Lithobius niger | reverse complement strand
AAAAATAATCATGCATTAGGAACACAAAAATGGTTTTAATCATTAGTCTGGGTAATTATTCAAAAATTAATACACAAATAAAAGATTTGCCACAGAAAACGCATCTAAAAGCATTTATGGTAAAAGACCCTGCATAGAAAAACTTTTGTCAAACATACGAGGTTTTACAGTATTTACAGTATTTTTACAGTATTTTTTTTACAGTATTTTTATTATTATAAACGAATCAAACAGTCTATATGACGTTAGCAATATTTGAATTATAATATAGATTAATGTGTGGTTCTTTTGTGTTGCTTAAGTCCGTTGTGTGAAGTGAACTCATTTCCACAATAATGACAAGTCTGGGCATAATTTTCGTGTAAGACTAGGTGAGTCCGGCAATAAGCTTGAAGGGCACTGGGTGAATTACAAGCCTTGCCACAATCGTCACATTTGTATTTGCCCAAATAGAAATTGAGATATTGTCTCAGGTTCATGAGTGTCCGAAAATGCTGATGACATTCCCCACATACGTGCGATCCGTCTTCGGCCGTCCAATTAACATGAGTCACAAAGTGGAAATGTTTTACAATGTCAGTAAAGACAAGCAAAGTATACGAAGTAAGAATGTTATCGATGAAATAAAGCTCTTTTAGCCAAAAAATAGAAAAATAAAGAGCATTTAATAACCACTGATAACTAATGAAATGTAGGATGAAGTGCGCCAACGAATCAGTTGGGGAATTTTTAATACGAAAATGATGATTCAGTATCTGGTACAGTCCAATTAAAAAAATACTTATTTGCAAAACACAAAACACGAATATACTACGCTGACTTTGATAACACACCTATGATAGATTTTATAACACAACTTCAAATCAGATATCTTAAGCTTCACCAAAATGTCAGCAGCTGTTTCTGCGAGCTTTTTATGAACACGCTGGAGAATAGCTTTTGCTGCTCCCATCTTTGATAACTCTTGTTATTTTTACTGTTTTTTTTGCAGTAGGTCCAGTCCCTCATTCTTCCTGACTCTGCTAATTCGGACCTAACTTCGGGCTCAAAGTTTGGGCAGGTGATTTAATTGTTTTTACTTCATTTTGTGAGGTTTGCCTTTTTTCACACCACTATTTTATCACACTCTGCGAAAAAATATGATAATGCATTTTTTTTTTACCATTACCAAATTCTCATATTTTGACGTTTTATCAAACAGGCAACGCCCCTAAATCTATTGGTTTGGGAACGAAGAGTGGCAGGGAAAGAGAGTTAAAAAAAAAAAAACAATAACTTAATTTTTTTGAAAAAATTGCTCTCTGATGGCCGGAAATCCGTTAAAGAACAAGTTTTTTCCAAAATTAAGTTACAGCACTTCCCAGACACCTTAGCTGTACCATCGCCTCTCCCACAGATTTGTTCTATATGTGCCACTGGCCAAGAGGAACTAATAAATTATGTGAAGTATGGATTGACGCCAATAGAGTGAGTGAAACTAACTAAATAGCTAGTTAGCGTTAGCACACCAGTTCCATCTCACTGCCATTTTATAATCCATAAACAGCGAAAATCATGTATTAGAAATCACATAGGAGAGCAATCCACCCTTTATGCACTTAAGTTTCAGTCAAGTGATGTAGTTCAGGTTCGAACTAGCAACTCTTTACTTGACAATGACGTACCTCCTCGATATGCCACATCATCACTGACCACGATACACCGAGTGGGCATTTTGACAAAAGAGATATACCAGTGGTCTGGGTATTGGAGGAAGGGCAACAATACAGGTTATTTTCGTCCATTCACAATTAATTTTCAACCTATTTAGGATCTGGCTGCAGAATGATTTTGGAATTGGAATTTTCCATGCCTCAGTGTCATGGACTGCCTTCAGAGGCCTCATTGCATAGAGTTCCGGTAAGAGGGGTGAGTATCACCATGCAGGTGAAGTCCAAAGCTAATTGGTGACTGAGATGTTAAGTCAGACCATGGGATGAGGATGATTCCATCGAGGCACTTGCTGTTGTCATGATCCAGGCTGATGAGCTCAACTTGAGATTGAGTACCGGAAGACATGAGGAATCTTTTGAGCGTTTGCTGATAGCGGAGGATGCGAGGGAGGAATGAGGTTTAATGGCACGTCAACAGCTACGTACATCATTACAACGACCTCAGTCACAATCACTGTGCCATACATTACAGAGATGTTAACCACCCTCCAAACTACATCTTATTGAGCTGCTCCTCCTGAAAAAATAAAAATCCAAGACAGGAGGACAGAATCATCGCCCAATTGACTCTGCTGAATCAATCAACACTTTTCTTACAACTAAGCCAGTAGATGCCAGACGAGTCGACTGGGGCTTCGCAAAATTCGCAGATTGGAAGGCCAAGGTGAATCGCGATGAAAATGTGAAAAGACCCATCATCAAGGTGGGTGCCGAGCTGCGGGCAAGGAAGGGTATTGACCCAAGAAACCAGCTTACTTAGAAGCCCCACTGACGAGATGTCCGAAAGGGTAACTGCCTAATAGTTGAGAAACTGGATGGTCTTCTCGATGAATGAAATCACACTGAGATCCATGAGAATCCCCAACCAACGCCTGCAGCCCACTTGCATGTGTTCAGAGGTTAGGCCCGTCAGCGGATGAAACGTCAGGGACATCTCTACAGAAAGAGGGTAAAAGATCCTTGATGAGTGAGGAGACAGCTAAGGAGGAGGCAAGGTCCGAAGAGAATCCAGGATGAAGCATTGATCCCAGTGGACAAAGGAAAGTAGAGTACTGGCAAGAGATTCAACAGTGGCCTTCAGGGCTCGAGAGCGACCTGTCATTTCCAGGTGGGCGTGCTGTGAAGTAGATAGGTTAGCTTAGTTCTTCAACAGGTAAAACACTCCTCGATGGCTGACTCAGACAAAGGGGACTCCAAATGGATGGCCAAGGTGGGGTGAAGGATACTGATCGACGGCGCTACCAGTTGGAAGTTGCTCACGGCAGATGAAGAAGGCGACTGCTGAAGTGGCAAAAGCTCGCACATGGCGGGGTTCGATTTAAACCAAAGGTTGGTATGGGATACAAAGTGTCCGAACATGGAAGCTGAGGATCCAGTTAATGAGGCGTCGCTAGATACCAGAAATTCGGCTTGCTGACCTCCAAAGAAGAGAGAGGTTGAAAAACAGGCAAAACAAGACAGGGCCACGTGCATCCCCTTACTGTAAGCTACGATGCGAGGAGATGAGGGAGTCCCCAAAATTAAGAGGTGAAGGTTTCCTATAGCATTGAAAAAGGGAAGGGTAAAGGCGGGGCAGTTTGCACTTCACAGCAGACAGCAGGCAGTCACAGCATACAGAGTTGAAGGTATTTTTAAAGTCAACCTTCTGGAGCACCCTGGGAGTGTCGTGGGCTGGTTGATGAAACAATGGGCAGCATGGGCCGCAGCTTCGCCCCCCTCTCCATCTCCGCACCAACCTGGATGGAACAAAGAAGGCAGCCAAATAGGCAGACATGTGGCGGCAACTGAGAGCTTGGCAGTCAGATGGTAGAAAGTGTTCCCTATAGCGATGGGATGAATTCCACCATTCTTATTTTGCAGGGCGACGAGGAAAGGAGTATAGAGATTGGGGCAGAATGAGTTGTCAAGGATACTGCATGAGATTATAGAGTAATTAAGAGGGCCCAATAGGTGCTTGCTGGTGATGCTGTGACAATCCCCGATAAAGTCTTTTAAATGCTGTGGGAGAAAAGAGTCCGAGCCCGAACAGCAGCGGAACAAGTTGAAAGCTTGCAGTATTTCAGAATTGGAAATCCTGGGAAAAGGGAAACTAGAGAAGGGCCTCCAGGGAAATCAAAGCACTCTTCTCTGAAAGGATGAAGGTTACGAAGGGCCGATAAAGACTCGGAGTCGAGGGGAGCATAGGAATCCTTAGAACAGATGCTGCGAAGATCACCACTGATGTAGCCATCAGCAATCTTCATTATCCTTGTCAATTCTGTGCTGGAAACAATGGGTGATATTGTTTAACCTTGAAAGTATGATTATTCGTTTTGTTTTGTTTATGTACAATTAATAATAGTTCTGAAATGAACCGAAATGAGTTTTTAATGTTTCAACTGTGCACGTTTTTGGGATTCTTATTCTACAACCAATACTAAGTCATTAATTACATTAATGTTTCAGATGAAGGTGTGTTTGCAATTCTTCAGTTGTAGTAAAGATAAGTCTGCAAGATTCACATGTATTCATCTGAAGTCTTTCTTCCCACGTGAAATGCCTCCACATATGTGAGCGTAAATTAAATGCTGAAGTGAGTGAACTGTTACACAAGTGACACTTGTATTTGTCACTGTGAATGTAACTGTGCTGTTGGAGATATCGTTTGTTCTTGAAGGTAATTCCACAATACTGACAAGCAACCATGCCACCATCTAGAAAAACAAAAATACTTAAGCATCAGTTTTCATCAGACTTATCAAAATCACTACAGTCATGTAAAACTATGAAGCAAATACGAATTGAACAATACGAATTCACATACGAATCAACAATAACAAAAATGCACACATAAAAAAGTATGATAACAAAAGCACGTGTAAAAATACAATTGAATCCCATAATTTTTCGTAAGTTTGTCAAACATGGTAAACAGTGCAACTTCAGATGAAGAGTTGAAAGGCATCTGAGGGAGCAATGCTGAGATCCTTTTCGAAGAAACAAGAAAATGGTCCCTTTCACAGCTGAACCAGCATGTTCATCCCAGCTATCCCAACGTGGATCGGGATCCAGTAAAAAAACTAGTCTTACGTTGGCCAGGTAATCGGCAAAGCATGGTTTGGATTCACTGTGTTAAGGGGTTCTGAGGGTTGTACGATGCCAAGGGCGACAGGGGACTCATGCAATCACTGAATATGATAAAATGCATGCCCTGATGGTCAAAGATCCATTCAACAACCAGACCGAGTGCCAAAAGCTCTGCCAAAAACACAGAATAGCCTGATGGAAGGCGATGGGAAACAGTCACCTCCTCATGCACACAAGTACATGCCACGCCAACTTCTGACTTTGAACCATCAGTGAGCAGCCACTGATATCCGACGTACTGATAACATAGCCGCCAGGGTTGGCAATAATTTAAATCAAAATGATTTAATCAGTGATTAAATCATTGATTAAATCATCAATAAAAATCATTGATTTAAATAATTTTAAAAATCAAAAATGAAATTGATGCAGAACTAAGTTGGATATTGGAATACTAGCTTAAAGAGAAACTAAAACTGAACTCTAAAACGAAACTGAAACAAAGCGATTTCCCTGCATTTGAAGGAGTTAATTCAAGCAAACCATCATTGATTTAAATCTTTTTAAAAATTAAAAATGAAATTGATGCAGAACTATAAGTATAAGTTAAAGATATTTTGAATATGATAGCTACCAAGTTCCCATAATTGCAATGCATTGAACTATTGTTGAGCATAAAATAATAGCCTAGTAAGTTATCACATAGGCTAGTTATTTACCGTTGAAGCTAATTTGAGTATGAAATAATAGCCTACTAACTTGTTCTTGTAATTGAGTTGTATATTGAGATATACAGCATGAAACAAGTCTACTAAGTTGCTATATTGATTGTTGAGATGTTGAGAGTGCCAAACAATATCCTACTAGTACTCATAATACCGTTGAAGTTCTTTCATTACGAAACAACAGCGTACTTAGCTAAGTTAGCTCTCATATTTACCCGTTTCATTTTGATGCGCTCCCATCCGCTGTGGGACATCATTAATATCTCGTAATAACTGTTGAAGCTTTTTGAATATGCAACTGTTGCCTGCTACTACTAAAAATAAGTTGTTTTAACTTAACTTTAACTTTATTAACAAAATCCAAGCGCCCGTAGGGCATTACAGGATTTACGGTTGCTACCAGATAACAAACAATGCAAAAAAAGAAAGGAGAAGCAAATCCACGTGCAAATTACACAAGCAAAAACAGTGAGAAAAAGTGATAATATAAAGTAAAAAAGTTCATTTAGTAGTAAGAAGTATGTATACATTTATATAAAGCAAACACATGTGAATTAACTGTCAAGTTTTTTGTAAATGCGATGTCCCACACCTTTTAAATAAAGTTTACTCGAGTTAAAAAATTGATTTAATAAAAAAAATCATTGATTTAAATCAAATAAATCAATTTTTTGGATTTTTGCAAAAAATCATGATTTTTTTCCAACACTGATAGCCGCCAAAACTCACCTTTCGGGTGGAGTGAAACTTTTTGGAGGACTGCCAGACAAAATGTGAAAATGCCACTTGAGACATGCCGAGGAGATACTGGCATGGACAACTACAAATCGTAATGTCCAACTACAAAACGTAAGGCATTTGAAAGGCTATCTCCCGACAGTACTGCTGGAGCTAATCACGGAAATCACCTTTATCCACCCCACGTCTGCCAACCCTCTAGTCTCATCCAAAAACCGTGGGCCAAGCAGGACTGGACTGCACAGCATCCAGTCGCACAGCATACTGAATGGCAAGCTGCTGCCAGCGGACTGCCATAGGAGGCTCCTAAGCTTCAGCATGCAGGCTGGTCACTGATGATGTCCAAAATGCCCTAGTCGCAAAACGCAGGTCACTGTGGTGCACAGGGCCGAATATCAAGAGGGTCAAATCAGTAACCGAACCATAAATCATGCAAGCATAATCCGGCTTGCTGCGTACAAAAGCTTGGTATTGGCTCGACATGACACACCGCAGTTGCTAAGAAGAGGTGGTGTTAGTTCGTTTTCGTATTGGTCACACCAACCTTATGCATTGTTTCGTTTTGTGTGGGCTATCTCTCCTGATGCCACTGATGTCACCAGCCACTCACGGTCCATCACATTCTTGTTAATTGTCACCATCTTGATGGTGTTCGTCATCGTTTCCACCTTCCACGAGACATACCGTGTCAGTTGGGTGATGATGATTTCCTCCTGTCCGTGGTTTTTGATTTTTTGAAGGAAGTACAGATATACAATAAGATGTCGATTTGGGGTTTGGCTAACAACTCTGAAATGTGTGGCACAGTGGCAACCCGGGCCACTGCACTGTGACTGAGGTTGGTGCTAATGGCCTAGCTGTCTACGTGCCATTAAACCTCATACCCCACCCCCATGAAGTGCCCAACAGAACCTGTATGATGTTCAGGGCATGGAAGCCTTTCTCTTTATGTTGGTGGAAGTGTGGAAACCAAGGCAACCTATAATCGAACACCAGACCCAGGAAATGTGCATGCGGGAAGACAGAGGCTTGTGGCTGTCCCAAGAATCTAGGTGCAGTGTTTCTTGACAGCTAAAGTGGCCACACGCTATTTTGTCAGCAGTAAACCAGAAACCATTACTGACTCACCAGCAGCAGCTTCCGCTTGCAGGTCTGCGCGTGAGCTGCCTGAAAGCGAAAGCTTTAGTTATCAACAAACAATGTGACTGGGCAACAGGGGCGTGCTGGGCAACGGGGGGGGGGGGGAGTGGGGCTTAATGGCAAATCAACAGCGAATTAGCGCAAACCTCAGTCATGGTTCAGTGGTCCGAATTGTCACTCACATTACAGAGATGGTAAACAAACCTCAAATCTAGATCTTATCATAGATCTGTACCTCCTGCAAAAATTAACAAAACCCTGGACAGGAGGACAGACTTTATCGCCCAATTGACGTTCCATGTCTTGGTGAAGATGGACACGGCGACGAACACCATCAAGATGATGACAATCCACGACAAGCAAGCGTCGGACCGAAAGTGGCCATCGACACCAATGACGTTCAGGAGGGATAAACCCACCCTCTAAAGGAAACAGTAAGTTCGGTGTGACCAATTTGGTGTGTGGCAATGAGGGGGGGGGGGGAATGGGGATTGATACCAACGGCAAAAAAGGATGATATGAGAATACATCCCTGAAGTCCACCATTCTCCAAAACACACAAGAAGGAAAGAATAATCCCAACACGAATGCAAAAAGAACGAGAGTCAAAGGAAGCGCGGTATCCGTTCGGCAAGCCATAATTGTAGAGATCACAGAGAATCCTGTAACACCAGGTTGTGTCATAAGCCGGCCTCAAGTCAAAAAACACTTGACCTTGATGTTGATGCAGACGAAAAGCTGCCATCACATATGATCAAGGGCAATCAGAAGATCGATAGTTGTCCGAAAGCCACACTGGTATGTGGCTAAGAATCCCTGCAGCTAGAGCACCGAAGTCTAACCTCTCACTGACCATCCACTCCATGAGTGTACAGAAACTGCTAGTCAGAGAGATTGGGCAATAACTGGAAGGATAAATCAGATCTTTTCCCCGTTTTACAATTGGGACTACAACTGCCATCTTTCATCCAGCTTGAATAAAGCCTTCAGCCTACACACAGTTGAATATCACCAGCAAGAACTCCTCGGAGGTCATAAACAGATGCTTCAAAAGCTGGTAGCGAATATCATCAGGCCCAGGGGTGGAGTTGTTCGACCTGGCTAAAGCTGAAACGAATTCGTGCCTGGTGAATGGGAGGTTGTAACTCTCTAGACTGTCAGAATGAAAGTCTAGAGAATGGATCTACACTTAATCTACACTTAATCTCAAGGAGACCAGGATTATAGTGGTTATCACTCAACACCTGCAAAAATGCAGATGCAAGACCATCAGTGATGCTTGGCATGGAATAGATCACACCATTCGTGACCCATAGCAGAGCCACAGGGAAAGACACATTTTTCCACTCCTGCTGTGGTGGTGTAAAACGCATGATTGATGAAACATAAGTTAACCATGAAGCAGCCCTAGCCTCACGGATTATATACCTGGCATGGGCACGGCAGCATTTTAAAAGCCATATAATTGTCAGTTGTTGTAATGACCTTAAATGCACGCAGTGCTTGACTGTGAGTCCGAATGGCCTGCCGACAAGTCAGGGTCCACCATGGAATGGGGACACATCTAGGCTTCGTTACCCGCATCAAGGACCACTTCAGTGAAATGAGTTGCAAGTTTACTCACATCAAGAATGTCGTACACCGCTTGCTGAAACACAGCACCTTCACAAAATGCTGACCAGTCAGCCCGATTGAGTGCCCATCACACACGTAAAGTGAACTGGCGTGGTAAGAGAGCAAAATTGTAACTCCACTGTCGACCATTACCCCATGGCAGGTTACAGTGTTTCACAGCTTCCCCTCTTCTGCATCCACTGCAAATGGACCCCCTCTTCTGTATTAACTCCTCAAGTATCCTCCCTTTGTTGTCAGGTTCTCCCCACTGGACATAGTGGCTGTTGCAGTTGCCCAACAAGAGGAAGGCAGCAGGAAGCTGGCAGACTAGGTTTTCCAGGTCTTCAACCCCAAAGACCTCATCGGGTGGTAAATAAAGACAAGATACCATCAAATCTAAATGGAAAAGCTCGAATATGCTATCATCTGAATTCTAGTGCGCAGAGGCACAGAGGAATGCGACAGAGAGTGGTGAACCAACACTGCAACTCCACCATGCGCACGTGACAAAGGGTCTGCATCCAGATGGTAGACAGCCATAATGCCTTGTGATTTGAGTTCGTCCAGAATGACATCATCACTGAGATGCCTCAAATCAAAGCACGTGACAACTACCTTGCTACTGTTCAAGGTGCGATGCACCTCGATACACACATGGCATGATCCCAGTGCACTCGTCTTCAAAAACCTCTTTGCCCGAGTATCAGTTTCAACCTCCACAGGTATCTCCCAGCACGGAGCCAAAAGACATCCTTTGGATTTGACCCACAGATCCCTTTAATGACTTTGTGCACTGCAAATGGGCAAAGTTCCACTTGCCTGTCACCACCAGGAACTTCGGGACTTGATCCCGAATGTTACAAGATGCTGATAATTGGGAACTAGTCCCAACCATCTCAGTTTTTCTCTTCTGGGCTTGGTCGTGCACTGAGGAGAAAAAATTGTGTGGGGAGGGAGGAAAGAAGGGGAAGCCATAGAGAGTTGCGATGGTAGGCCCCATAGCAAAACAAAAAGCTGCGCAGCACTAGGATGATACAGGGCTGAAAGCCACATACCCAGGGCGGTGCACCAGGTATCTAACACCACCGTTTATCTTGGTAAGGTGGCAGCCTAAGCATGCCAAGAGGCAAGGTAATTACGAAAGCCGTGCACATCACCTCCGTCGATAACCTATACAATTCGGGTCCGTGATGCAGATGGATACAACAAAATAGGTCAGTCGTAGTGACCGATACCGTTTAGGCCTGTGAGAAGTCCACTTTTTGAATTCTCCACATCGACAGGAAATGAAAAGACATAACCGAATGACCTTGGGCCGGCTCGGCCAGGCCACCTATCCTCCGGAATGAGGAGTCAAACCCGAAAGCCAGGATCTCCACCTCCAGGGATTATTGGATTGCAGCACATGTCCAACATTCTGGGGGATGAGGATAAAAAGCCCAATGCCCAGACTGAGCATATTAGAATCAAACCCAAAAAGGTGGATTTAAACTGCCAAACATCCTCTAAGCAGCCACACCGAGCATGGTTTGTCCGAATGTTCCTTCACTTCTTTATGACTAGTGCTTGCGATGGATATTAAATTCCCCCACAAGAAACACCTTAGGCGTACTTGTAAACCATAGTATGTGTGGGGTTGCTAATGTTAGAGTACGACATTCAGGGGTACAGGGGGATTATTCTACCTCCCCCCCCCAAGAAGACAGGAGGATATGGCCCAGGACTTAATGAAGAACTGCATTTTAAATGAAGAACCACAGTGGAGCAAAGCCAACACTGTGTATAGCTAAGAATGACAAGTGTTTTATTCGTTTAGTACTAAGACATACAGATAATTTTGTTTCTTTAACTTTGAAAGCTACACTTTTGAGACATTAACATTCATTTATAACTCAGACGAGTTCACTTCAACTTGAAGAAGAGGCCGATAAGTAATATTTGAAAGAGGAGATAGACTGGCAACTTGTCGGCATTTAATGTGTAAAGACCGTAATGCAGGCGATATGGCAAGTGTTTCATAAAAATATTGAACACTGTTGAGTGTCTCACAAGCCCTGTGGTTGTGGGACATCCGACGTTTTGAAAATTAGTAAGAAAGAAAACCACAGAGCAAGACACAAAATCTGATATTGTAGACATGATTACAAAACCAGTTACAAATGGAGCACGGCAGCTTTAAATCATGAAGACTGGAATAAAGGTCTATTGGTGCAGGCTGTCAGTACTGAAGCCTGGTTTTGTGAGAATACAAGATACACTAATCTGAGAAAGATAAAAAAGCCAATGCCTGTATCCGGGAAGGTCCTGGGTTTAAGTCCCTGTTGGAGGTGTTGTTTGTTTTTCTTTCCCACATTAGTGTATCTTGTATTCTCAAAAAGATTATTTCAAACTGTTTGAAAACTGAATATTTCAGACGTTTAGTGCATTTGATACACACTTTCCCCCAGGGTTTATTAAAATAAATAACCTCATGTCCACAAATAAGGCTAGTCCAAATCTGACGATATTGTTTAAGCACATGTTTGACACCGTGTTCCCGCGAGTGGCTCTCAAAATTAAAGCATCTGCCACACGTCGAGCATTTGTAATGTTCTGCATGTCGATTGATGTGACTTCAATACGTGCTGTTCTTAAAGAATCGTTAGTTGCAAATTCCACAATTAATACTCGGCTTTGAAACGATTTTTCATATAAATAAATCTGCACAAAAAAAAATTGTTTAGGTCTACATGCCTTTTACAAACGTATTACCACGTATTAACTTCAAAATAATGCTCAATAAAGCAATATGCTCATTGCTTTGACTACCCTTCTATTCAAGGAAATGGAGAAACTTAGAAGGATATTGCTACTACCTGGCAAATCAACATGTTTGGAATTGCTCTCTATACTAAATTAATTGCAAGGTCCACACTAAATCACTTGCATAACAAAAGTTTACAATTTCTGTTCAGCCTGTGTCATCAAATATATTTACCCCAATGACCTTGCAGTTGTAAATGGAGTGTGATGGCCTTGCTTAACACGAGTTATAATTCTCCCCATAGCTTTTTCAGACTGCTTTTCAGGGTAGCATTTATAGACCTGCTATGCCACTTTAAAATAAAAATTTTAAACACACACGTATCCCTCAAAATAATTCGCTCATTCTCTGCAAGTCCATCATCTTCCAATCCCTAACCATAAGTTCTTAATTCTTCCTTAAAATCACGGCAAACTGTAGAAAAAAACATGGGATTAAAAGAATAATGGAAAGAAAAGAAAATTTGATGGTTGTCGTGCAGTCTTAATCAGTTTCAACACAAAATATTAAACAAAAATGCTACTAAAAATAATATAAAGATTCAATAAAGACGAAAAAAAGTAATATTGAAAAAAAAAACTTTTCCCCTTTGATATCACTGACACATGAATCAATTTTAATCACTGAAACCCTAGTTGACCCGGCCCTAATATAAACTGTATAAAACTTGCTCTTATGGTTCTTGAAATAACATAAAGAAATTGTTGACATTTTATACAAATGAAGGGGTGCAGTACATATTTACACAATATAACAATAATTCCTACAGGGACCATCAATGAACGAATGTTTGATTTATTATTTATTTAGTAACTACAACCAACGTTTAGTGCATACACATGAGTAACTTATTAACTACTAGAATAGCCATGGACACGCTTCAGATGTTCGGCATGCTCAGCCTTTGTGAAAAATATCTTGTTGCAAGCTCTACATTTTGCCCCTTGCTTCTTTTCTTCACGAGTCAAATGGACCCATTGATGAGCACGAAGATTTCGACCAGAGTTAAGGCATGCACCACATGTCTCACATCGGAATCGACCCTCATGGATATTAATGTGCAGTTGTAAAGTCATTGGAGAGAGAAAGGACTTCTGGCAGTATGGACAGGTCCAAGGTGGATAACCTAGTAAAAAATGGAAGAAAATTATTAAAACCCTAACTCTAAAACACTTCCCAAGGAACAACAATGCATAACGAAAAATTCGAACTGCACATGCTGTTTAAATTATCAGTTTAAATTCACATTCTTCCTTATCTGTATCGTCAGACGCAAAATCTGCAAAGCAGTTATAACGAGTACGTACAGCAAGGATGATGCAGACCGAATAATTCTAGAAGGCATTCGGTTTAAAATCATAAACTCCACCAATCCCCAACTCACTGTGAATCCAAAATATAAATCCCACATCACAGCCTTAAAAAACACATACAGAGTAGCCATCAAGTGCTGGTGAAACTACGAAATCACGATGTTTCGGTTCCAATGTCGGAACCGTTTTCAGGTGAAGGAATTAAAACATGTCGGTTCCAACCTTGGAACCGAAACGTCGTGATTTCGTTGTTTCACCAACACTTGATGGCTACTCTGTATGTGTTTTTAATAACTAAAGTGCTTTTTAACTTTCTGCTTTTTGACATCACAGCCTTTTCAGAGCAGAATTTTCAATGTCAAAGATGTCAGCTTGGTATCGAAAGCACCAACTAAAATATTTCTCTGGTGAAAAGGCTGTGTTGTTGATGGGTTCTCAGTTCAGCTATAAGTGTGGAGTGCAGAACCAGAGTTTAAAAGTGTAGTGTAAAGCATACACACGGGTACCATACTAAATGGTATTCTGTGCATAATGAATTCCTCCATTACTCACTTACCACAAAAAACTTTGGTCACTGTTTCGAACTGAATTTTTTCACGCAAAACAGGTAGAAACAATACGGAAAGCTACGAAGAGTAATCCAAAGAATGACAGATAGGCTTGGAGAGAGCGAATATACACCGTTTCGGGAAAAAAGGTTACTGATGTTGTAACTGTTGGTTATTGGATTCGTGACGTTAGGAATACTGCTCAGTTGGAAAAGCAGAAACTAGACTATAAAACGGATTATTATTGCGGGTGGCAATCCCCCAACACCGATCCCGACATAATTATTAAAGGTAATTATCTAGATTAGGGCACCACGCCAAATCACTTAATTTATGTATAACTGACGCTACGCTTCATCATAACAACATTTCGCATTATACAATCCGGAGGAAATGTGTATAAATTTCTCAAAATTTTATATAAAACACGTAAAATGTTAGTCACAGACATGCTAACGCGGCGGCAGTGGCAGACATATTGAGAGGTCTTTGATTCGTGAAGCAGTGTAGCCGGAAAATCCGATTTACACCACAACAAAAGTTCAGATGGACAAATTTTTGGTTGAGGTTTCAGATGTTACAATTTTTAGCTGCAGCACGAGCGAGGCACATAATTTGGAAAAAAAAAACATTGTTTTCGTCTTTTACATTATTTTAGCATAATTTGGAACATTAAATTCAGAAGTAAAGAAAAATTTCCGTAAAATTCTAGTGAGGTGCAAATCGGGTTTTCTGGCTACCCTGCTTCCCTCACAATATGGCTGTTAACACTGCTTGTTTAGCATGTCTGTGAATAGCATCATGCGTCTTTTGAATTTTTTTTTAGAACTTTATACCCATCTCCCCAAGGTTTTATAATGCGAAATGGTGTAGGATGAAAAGTAGTGTCGGTTAGTACAAAAATTAAGTGTTTTTTTTTTAATGGCGCTTCGACAGCAAGGTCATTAACACCAACCTCAGTCACAGTACAGTGGTTCGGGTTGCCACTGCACCAAATATTACAGAAGTGTTAAACAAGCCCCAAATCTAGATCTTATCATTTATATAGTGATTTGGCGTGGTGCTCCTAATCTAGATAATTACCAATATTATATACATCGTACACCCTCCACTATTCAAAAGGCTGTTGGAATGTGTTGCCGGAAATTTGCTGCTGTGGATATTTGTACTTATACACAAATATTCTGGTGTCATTTGTAGTTACCATTTTTCGCAATTAGCTTAACAACCAGTCGTGGTTTTCTTCGAATAGTATTTGTTACATCACAGATGTGAGCCAATCACAGTTCATAATGCATTTTGAACCTTCTTAACTACATGAATTGCTTTTCTTTGTAGCAATCCATTACAGTTCTCTTAAACAGAAATATGAATATTTGTGCTAACTTTGAACAGACAAAAGAAAAAATAACACGATCGATAAAGCCCAATAGTTTAGCACACTATAATCAAAGCAGACCCTGTTATTGCTTACAGCCTGGAATTTTCAACTGGAATTTTCTGTAACCATCTATGGTTTACGCACAAATACAAACTACTAAACAGTAGCTACTAATAAATACTAATTACTGATACTATTGGGGTGCCAAATTTGTTTTAAATTTTCAAACAGTTAAAGTGAGTTATATCAAATAAAATCTCAAAAGTCTCAGTAAAACTAACTTTATTTGGTATAATACAACAATATAAAAAATAACTCTTCAACACGGTACTATTAGACAAAGCAGTTATCCATCCTGCAAAGCTTAGACAACATCCCTGCATTTGTCTTTTAAATCATTCTGTAACACTTCTGATGAAATAATAAGGAGATGTAGCATTTTATGATTGGGGAATATATTAAAATACGTTTTGATACCGCACTCAGGAGAGATTTTCAACATAAGGTGTCAACAGAATGCAAGCAACTCTCAGTATTACTACTATAAATCGTGTATTAAATGCCCACTTGAAGCTAACGCCCACCCCCTAAAATGCGTTATGGACAAAATCGTGAAATAGAGGAGCTAACGCCCACCCCTTAAATTGTCAGTTTAGTACAGCAAAATTACCTAAAAGCTATAGGCTGTGAATGAAGATCATACTGTTTGCTATGCTTTGGCCCTTTCTCCCTCCCTGGGGTAATAGTGGACTCTTCCTTTGTTCCTAGCACTGGCCCAAAGACCTGGAATCACTCCTCTATGCCTCCTCCCTTCTTCACAGCAATTAAAAGGATGTAAAAATTGGCTTTTCAGAGACTCATTAGCTTCAAATATTCTGTGATAGATGTCCAGCAGGGTTAGAGAATTGAAATGTTATATTTAACGCCCATCCCCTATTTTTGCCATATCAATTGCATAAGCCCATGGGCGTTTAATTCACGATTTACGGTACAACTCTTGGTAGTAGCTCAAACTCAACATTAACCCCCAAAAAAACCATTCAGAATGAAAGTTTTATTCAAACCACAAGGAAATAGTTACTTTAAAATGCTGCTGAATCATAAAAAGAGAAACAATACTAGAATTTCAGGGTAACTACCACAACATAACTTGATCTGTTATTTAAGGGTGACAGAGTTTGATTCTAAATACACACTGATTTAGCCAAGTTGTTCAAAAGTTATTTCCAAAAAGAAAACCATTTAATTACTTTTGTTTTTCTATTTTGTTTGAAAAGGACAGATTTTTTTAACGGAAATAAAGAAAATTCTGTAACCGATGTCGCTATCTTACTATTTCTTTGGCGGATGAGATTCACCAACCTCAAATCTTATTTAGTTAGTACCACACAAATGCACAAATGCAACAGCAAAGTCATTGTGGCTGACTTCACAAAAACTGTCAACAGTTGATACGAAATAAACAGACCAGAAAGAAGTACAGCTTTAAACAAATATAACAATAATTCCTACAGGGACCTTCAATGAACGAATGTTTTTTATTTGATACAATTATACTTAATGCTTATAACCAGTATTTAGTGCATAAACGTAATAGGTTCAACTTATTAACTACTAGAATAGCCATGGACACTTTTCAAATGTTCAGCATGATCAGCCTTTGTGTGAAATATTTTAAGGCAAGCTCTGCATTTGGCCCCTTGCTTCTTTTCTTCACGAGTCAAATGGACCCATTGATGAGCACGAAGGTTTCGACCAGAGTTAAGGCACGCACCACATGTCTCGCATCGGAATCGACCCTCGTGGATATTTATGTGCCGTTGTAGACTATCTTGGCCACCAAAGGACTTCTGGCAGTATGGACAGGTCAAAAGAAAATCTAGTTAAAAATAGAAGAAAGTTATTAAAAAAAACACTATTCAAGGAACAGTTCAGGTAAAACGAAAAATTCAAACCACACAAATCTTGATACTTCAAATGCTAATGCTGGCTATGCACAGGGCTTGGAATAAGGGAAGTAACGGGGCAACTTGCGCCCCTGCACTCCGAAGCATGCTAGAAAGAACTCAGAACCATAAAAAGTTGCAGTTAGCTCAGAACTGGACTCAGCCCTCAGAACCATTAAATCGCAAGCATCAGAAAAAAAGGAAAATCATTGAAAAGGCTCAGTTCAAATATACTGCTACTAGCCTTACTCCATACTTCATTGCATTGCACGCCAGCATTTAATAGCCAATGTTCTGCAAGCATAGGTTTTGGATTACATTTGGGTTCAATATGGGTGGACTGCCTTTGCTGAATGCGCATGAGGGCATCGAACTCGGTAAATAATCCAAAGTTTTAGTAAGGTTATGTTCCTTTCTTAGTTTTTTCCTGAGTGACTGAGTGTTTAGGAAGAAAATGTAACCAGGCTCCCTGTTAATCATCTTTAGAGAAAATAATTTGGAAAATAATAACTGAGAATAATATCTAAAGAACAGGAGAACACTAAAAAATTACAAAAACCTTTGCGTAATTCTTTTCACAATGTTTATTTATTTTTTTTGGCATCCTACTCTTAATGAGCAAATTGTGCCCAGGCAGCAGTGACGGCGTCAGGACTGAATTGTTTTTTTTTGGGGGGGAAGGGTGGGAGGGGGGTGGCCGACAGAAGGCACATCTGAATACGGAGAGTGGGCCAAGAACTTTTTTTCAAGACAGCCGCATTAGACACGTTTATTCCATTTACAGTATTTCAACCTGAACGTAACGTAAGCATCAATGCGGCCCATAAACACAGAAAATGAGTTAGGCTACAGATGCATTGCAAAGCCGCTGCAAAAATAAATAAACAAATAAATAATTAATAATTAAAATAAAATACAGAAATAAAAGCTCAGTTTATTCATCTGATTTCAAGTTTGGCCTGCAAGTTTTTTTTTTTTATTTCATTTTCTGGTGGTGACCTGAGTGTTGGGTCGGGGGGGGGGGGGGGAGGGCAGGGGGTAGTGGGTGGGCCATAAAATATTTAGGGTCATGGCCCACTCCTAGTGCTGTCACTGGCAAGTGCCCACTCAGGCGTATAACAACTTTCACTCGACAAAAAATTTCTAGTTCGAGGACTGGCTGTGTTCATGTTTGAAATGTGACTGCTGAGATATGTGGCTGGCGAGCTATGCACCTTCGAGCTTTTAATGACATTGTGTATTGTAAATTGTATTTTTAAAATTTGTAATTAATTTTTTTTTTAATTCAGAGCCGAGACTGGTGTATTTAACTTAATAGTCAAAATTCATATTTTTATGTATCTGTATGTCACATCCAAAATCTGTCAAGAACAGTTATAACGAGTATGGGATGCACGATGCAACTGATCACTAGCTCAACAGTGAATCCAAAATATATATATCCCACATCACATCCTTTTCATAGTAGAAATTTTCACAGTATTGAAAATGACAGCTTGGCTGTCGAAAACACGAAGTAAAATATTTCACAGTGAAAAGGCCTTGTTGTTAATGGGACAAATAAATACGGATGAAAACTTATTTACGTTGCCTTTTGGACTTAAATGTCAGACTGCCTGAGCGGGGAATTGAACCCACAACCTTTGAACTCAAAGACCAAAGTCCTACCGCTGAGGCAGCCATGTCAGTATGGATCAGTAGTAGGACTTCGACCTTTGATTGACCTTTGATTTCAAAGGTTGTGGGTTCAATTCCCCACTCTGGCAGTCTAACATTTAAGTCCAAAAAGCAACGTAAATAGGTTTGCATCCGTATTTGTTTAACCTTTCTCGAGCCCACTTGGCTTTCCGTCCTGTTCAATTGTTGATAGGACCTCAGTTTAGCTTTAAGTGTCGAGTGCAGAACCAGAGTGTACAAGTATAAAGTATAGGCAGTAAATCATAGACTACGAGGTACCATACGAACGGTGTCCTGTGATGCACAATGAAACTTGCCACAAAATGGGCTTCAGAGTTGGTCATCGTTGCCAACTGAATCTTTTATAGAAAAGAGACACATGAATGTTTGTACTAACTCTGAACAGGTAAAACAAAAAAAAAAAATATGCTCGACAAAGCGGGATAGGCTTACAAAAATCAAAGCTGACTGTGTCAATGGTCATGTTTTGGATATTCTAAGTTTCGTTTGTAACCAAGTGTTGTTTATGCACAAATTTTACGCACAAATATAAACTGTTAAGCACTACCTACAGAGTAAATATTAATTACTGATACTATTGGGGTGCCCAACGGTATTATGTTATTGAATGTTAAATTTCGTATTTGACAGTTAAAGATGAGTTACGTCAAATAAAATCTCAAAAGTTTCAATAAAACTAACTTTATTTGTTAGATGCACATGAAATTAAAAATTGTAAAAAATTATCTCTAATACAGTACTATTAGACAAAACAGTAACTAATCCTGCATTGCTTGTACTACATACATACATACATTTTAACTTTAAATCATTATGTAACACTTCTGACGAAATAATATGGACATGCAGTATTTTATGATTGCGCAATATACAAAAAGAGGTCTTGTTACCTTGCTCAGTAAATTACTGCTTTCAACTTGTTATGGTACTAGCAGAATGAAGAAACAACAATACTTATAGAGCCTGTGCTAGTACTCAAACTCAGTGTTGACAAAAAAGTTCAATACGGAAGGTTTATTTTAATTACGAGCAAATACTCCCTTTAAAATGCCACTGATAGAAATAATAGCCACAATAGTAGATTTTTCAGACTAACTACGACAATTGAACTGTTCCTTAATGTCATAAAGTTTGATGTTAAATACATACAGATTTGACAAAGTTGCTCAAAAGTAATTTCCAAAAAAAATTAATTTTTCTCTTTTCTTTTTTCATTTTAAAGGAATATTTTTTAAGGGAAACAAAGAGAATTGTAGAAAGGCTGTTGCTACGTTACTACCTTTACTACTTTAATAAGATGTTACTACTTTAATAAAATATTACTACTTTAATAAGATTTGAGATTCAGCATTCTCATATCTTACCCCATAGTTTTGCGGTATTAGCAAATCCATTAGCAGAATTTTTGAAGAATTTCGGAATCACACCAGGTGAAGAACAGAACAAACAGAATATGAGTTGTGGCTGGTACTACCTTTGTAAAAATTGCTCACTAAATTAATTTACACAAAACACCAAAACACGTAGCTTTTGTGGTTCAACGAACCAATGAAAGTTCACAGTTCACAGTTGACAGTATGGATCGGACAACTGTCTTTTTTCACTTTTAGTGGTGCTTACTGGAGGGCAAGTGAGAAGCAGCTAATCACTGCAATTTTTTTGGGTGATTACAGTCCCTCCCCCCCCCCATGCAATGACAACAGTGTTTGAACCCTCAGTACTTAATTTTAAGTTGAAATATTTGTAGTTTTAAGGAAAAAACCATAAAAAAAAACTTTGCCTACAAATTATTTAGGTGCAGAGAGTTGCTTAACAACAGTTTCTAGCAACAAGAATTAATACTAAACTATAGATCTGTAATTTTTCGCTTAATATTGTATAAATGTTACACCATCAATTGTTGTTTTTCATTTATTAGCTTTAAAAAGCTCCTTTATTGTAATATATAAACTTCAAATTAAACTGTGGGTCAATAGTAAAATGTATGATGTAACCTCCTGACAGCATGAATCCTCACAAATGCAAGCATAACACATACTTTTAATTTTCGGGCAATTATTTGCACTCTTGGTCACCTAAAGAAGACAAAAATACCACACTGAGCAAAGATGAGCAAAGAGTACTTACAAAACATCCTGGTAAGTGGTAAAACCCTGGGAACATACTTATAATAAAATATGGTAAAATGACAATAACACCACTAGAGTTCTGCCATTGGTAATTATACAGTTAAACCGAACCACGAAAAACCACTCAATTTTGGTACTTCACGACGTAGATCTTCATCCTCTTCTCATTTCACGCTAAAAAAATAGGGGGAAATGCTTTTTTTTTAGTTCTCTACACATGTTTTTAATTCTCCAAAAACGTTTTTAAACCACGTAAAACGGTCGGCCCGGGTGTGTTAAAGCGGCGGCCATTTTCTGGGATACAGAGTACCACGAAAAAGTGACTTCGAGAAAACGGAAAACAATGTTCCAAACTATGCTGCCTTGCTCGTGTTGACGGCGCTTCTTCAATTTAGGTGGGAAGGTTTTTTGCTGCGGTTTCTGGTGTTAGGTGTTTAGCCGCAGCGAGCAGCAGCACGGCAGCGTGAGCGAGGCACGTAATTTGGAAAAAAAAGGGGAAGAAAAATAATTTCCATTTCTTTCATTGCGATGGCGAATCAGATTTTCCTGCTACTGTCGATTTACGTGTTTTCAATGTTTTTTTTTTACAACTTAAAACACATTTCCCCGATTTTTTAATGTGATGTGAGAAGAGGATGAAGGTCTGCATCAGTTGGTAAAAAAATTAAGTGATTTGGAGTGGTTCGGTTAAACTGTATAATTACCGAGCCATCTTGGATTTGACTCCCACAGACCACTGATTTTTACAGCACATTGTCTGGCAGGGAATTAAACACGTTTTGCCATTTTTCGATGTCGACGAGGTTTTTAACAGTAATTCATGGCCCGTATTTCGTTTCCTGCTTTAATACCACCAAGAATGTGAACATCTATTTAACCCTTGTTTAAATCTGAATGCCACACGCACGCTACAATTGACAGTCAGACAGTTGATTACAAGAGTTAAAGTCACAATAAGAAAAAAACACATTTTTTGTACTTGACAAAACTTTCAAACAAAGCTCAGCACTACACACTTTTACGAATTCGTCATGGGTTTTATCAGCCTTTGACCGTGTTCCTTTTTGGCGTGTCTCTTCAGGTTGCGGTAAGATTTCAATGACAAGCCACAGAACGGGCAGACGTTGCATTCACGACGCACTTCCGGTGGAACATGTAAATCAACATGAGACAGCAGATTGGCGTTACTGGCGAAACACTTCGAACAGTCGGGACATTTAAACCGTTCACTGTGCACGTTTTGATGATGGCGGAGTGATGTAATACGACGAAATGAAGCCGGACACATATCACACATGTAGTTACCCACTTGGTCGAATGGTAGGTGTTCTGCAAGTAGGGTGAACAAAAAATTGTGTCAGTTTAGGGTAGCAGTATAGAGCAGCGTCAAGTGACGTCATATTAGCCACGAGATAGCATCTGGAGGGCATAGCTACAAGGTGCACTAGATTAAAATGTAAGGGAAAACAACGGCACTTCTAGTCAAGACAGTGCTTTGAGAGCGGTTTTCTTAGGCTTAAAGAAACGTTGTTTTCTCCAACAACAAAAATCGTGCGTTATAGGCTTACGAAATCCAGTCTAATAGCATTGACTTCAGAAAGATGACCTTCTTTTTCCTCTCCAGTACCCCTTGCAGCTAACCCAGTTACTGGCTCCTCCATAGAGTTATATACAATAATACTACGTTATGTCACTGCTCTACTGGTACTAACGGGTTACACTAAGCATGGTAATATAAAAAATGTCACTGCATACTAAATAAACACGAATCACTGTAAATAATATACACACAGCCGTGATATTGTGAGGTAAGTCAAATTACGCAAAAGTGATAATCGTACACTGAAAGTGTAGCAGAACATGCTAGCAGAAAAAAACAAAAATTAACTTTCAACGGCAAATGTTGAAACATTTGGGCACCGGGCGGTTTTACCCTAACTTTAGCAAGCTGAATCAGAATCTGCCCGATGCCAAGTCGAATCACCCCTCCTGAGCCCAGAATTCAAGATGGCGTCCAAAAACGACGATCAAAAATCATTTTTTTTGCTTCTAGCGTGTAAACTGTTCACCCAATTGAAAATAAACTGGGTACAGTTATGTTTAGAATAAAATATCCTTCAAAAAGGTAATATTCATATTTTTCGTAAAATTAAACCTTTCGACCCAAATTCGTCAATTAAGTTCTATCAGGCTGTTTATGTATGAAGTACATACAACAGCGCATATGTGTATTTAATTCCTGACTTTAAACAGCTGCAATGTTAGTTCTAATTAAAATCCACTGAAATAATTTGGCTTACATGAAAGGTGAAGATGTATGTTTCCAACAAGGGTAATTAAAACGTTTTGTTTTAATTAGGAGCTGAGCTACTGTAGTTTATCTATATTGTGGCGCTCTGATTTTTGCATCTATTTAACAGAAGTTTCATCTTTAAACTGCTGCAGTAGCCATTCTAAATCAGATAAATAGATAACTGTGATTAGGCTTAGATGAAAGATGAAGATGTATATTTTCCAACAAGGGTAACTAAAACGATTTTTGTCATTAGGAACTAAGCTACGGCAGTTTGTGCCTTTGTAGCACTGTTTTTTGCGTCTATTTACCACAAGATACATTTTAAACTACGGCAGTAGCCGTCCTAATTAAAATGAATGGATGTACCTATGCTCAGCTGACAGTTGGAGACATGCCTTTAGTAATGTAACATTCGAAGTAAAATGTTGTAATGCAGTAAACCCGAAATATATACCAGCAGGGGAGTTAGCAGGGTTCAAAAATACCGTGATATTTCATAAATATGAAAATTATCGGATATTTATATGCAGGAAATATATGACGAATCTGATATTTTCCTGAAATTTTCCTATAATAGCTTAAAATCTTCCAAAAGGGAAAGAAGAAAAAAGTATTTCAAGCAAATATTTAAGTTTTCGTTTCTGTTTGAGGTGTGTATCCCTTTTAAGCTAGGTGGCAGCAAGCCGACAATGAAGGGAAATCCCAAGGATATTCCTTGCATTTTCTTTCATTTTCAGTCAGTTTTGTTATCTGAATGAAACCACCATCTACAGCTTGCTTTTCAGTTACACAAAACTGATTGTAGTTTATTTTCATAATTTTTAATTTAAACATAACTAGTAACAACAAATTTAAAGAAAAACGCAAATATCGTGATATATATCGATTGATATACATCGCAAACCCTGCGTGGACCTTGCCTTTCCGAGGGGGAGGGGGTAAGCCCCCCCCCCCCCCCGCTGTGGGCTGCCACCATAACGGATACAGTACTTGACCAAACAGTTCTAAAACAACCAACCACTGTTCACATCTCTACATGCATGCTTTTGGATAAAATGACAAGTTTGGGTCTGACCAGTTATTGTGCGCAAAAATATCTATCACACGACCTTTTTTTTTTACGAATTTTTTCTGAACATGGTACGTCACCGGTTTTTTTTTTCATTCAGATGATCGGTGGAGATGCTATACACTTCGTTTATTGCAAACCTGGATTGACTTTTGTTACAGGGGCCATTTTCAAAGCACCTAAAAAAACCTACGTTCGAAAAATATCACTCGTACCACAATTAATCCAAGCATGTGGTAACTTTAAAGTAGGGAAGGATATGGATTTTTCAAGCTAAGTCCAAGTCCGCTAGAGGATGAAATCGCTGGTCTCGCATCCTGACTCAACGCCAGTTCATGCGCATGCCAGAAATTAAGATTCTGGTGATGTTGAATCGACCGCTTGTGAGCCGATCAACGAAACTTACAGGTTTTCTCCCAGACGAACTTGTGACAAGGGATGTAATGTGGAGCGATAGTTGTGGCATGGATACTCCCACGCTCTACAGACGATGTGTATGCATTTATCAGCTTTATGTCAGTTCAGTTTACGTAAGAGCGCTTTGATGCTAATAGTTATTAAAAACGGAAAGCCAAAGGCTCAACAAGAGTTAAATAAATACAGATACAAACCTATTTACGTTGCCTTTTGGACTTGTATGTCAGACGGCCTGATCGGGAAATCGAACCCACGACCTTTGAAACCAAAGGCCGAGGTCCTACCACTGAGGCATACTAACATGGCCAATATGTGTTGCATTCGTTTCACTTGGGACGTGGTGTGGCAAATACGCGTTTCTGCAGTAGCGATTGGAAAGTGTTTGTTTATATGTATATTACACGTGTTAAATGCTGCCTATCGACGTTTCCTTTTGGCCATGTCAGTATGGCTCAGGAGTAGAACCTCGGCCTTTGGTTTCAAACATCGTGGGTTCGATTCCTCGCTCAGGCAGTCTGACATGCAAGTCCAAAAAGTCAACGTAAATAGGTTTACATTTGTATTTACTTTTGATTGGCTGAACCACTTCCAGGAAACGATTTTCCCTCAGTTGTATCGTCATGGTAAAAATGTATGCAGGCGTCTCAAAGTCTTCCACTCCAATAACGTTTTGTCCAATTCGTGTAGGAAAATGAGACTATGGAAATGGCCATTGACAAAAGGAACTCACACGTTGATGGAATGTAAATTACCGGGGCCCATTTTAATGTATTGGCAGGGCATAGTAAGACGGAATGGCGCAAACACTACCACGAATATAAAAAAGAGCGGAACATTTTGGGCCACCGTTTAGGTTTACAAGCACCGATCACAATTCCGCTTGTGGAGATGATCTCGTCATTTTTAGTTCTTTATAAGGAAGTATAATTAGACTCTCTCCCTTCCCCGTAGAAATTTAAAAGTCCCTTTCCCTAAGGGCTCCCTAGGTGGGCCCCGGGAATTTATAGTTCCTTAACGTGTGCATTCTTTTTGTCATTGACAATTTCCAAAGTCTCATTTTCCTACTACACCAACTGGACAAAAAGCTATTTATGGCAGGCGACAGGTGTATGAAAGGTCATAAGATGGAACAACTCTGGCAGATTGATGCTAGGGCAATTTAATGATAAATAAAATGAATTGGAACAGGGGGCCAACTAATCAAGTGTGACTTCTGACCCCTTGATGCAATCTTTCAAGGTCATTGAAATCCTAACTTTTTACCAATGCTTCGTAGAACTTCTATTCAGTACAAGTTTGACACTTTTAGATATTTGAAGGCATGACCAATGCAGAACACTAAGGAAATTCGGATCATCGGAGTGAGTGGCTTCCTTGCCAAACCATTCTGTGTCAAATAAAGTAATTGAAACAGTTGCTTTTTTCCCCCTGGGTTACTGTAATGTGTAGAGTCGTGAGAGTTGCTGTTTGTGTGCTCTTTCCCAACAGACTTTAAAACCACTTTTTAAATTCATCCTAACTGTTTAGGAGGGAAACCACTCAGGCCGCACAGCAGAATGATGCTAGTAATTTCCGTAATTCCTAAACTAATCCTCCGAATATCCTTCAGTTTTTTTTAGCCCTAGTCATGCACTTTGCGAATGTCCACATCACAGACTTATACTGAGGTTCTACGATGCATTGTTAAAAAGTTAGAATTTCGATGACCTTGAAAAATTGCGTCAGAGTCAGTGTTCAATATTGGCATCCTGATCACCTTCGTATCACGCTAAGTTTAATTAACCAGCTTTGTTTGCCAGGGATGTTCGGTCATTTCGGATGAGAGAATGAGTACAAGATGGCAGAACTATTAGATGTGTGAGAAACAAAAACAGTTTGTTATTCAGATCACCTTTAATACGAATAAAAACAAAGCAAAGCATACAAAATATAATTTATAATTTTCTACTGATTTATTAAGAAAAAACCTTTTAGCTTTCCTTGACCAACTGCTCCCCACTCCCTAGGACCTGCCTGGGGAGCTAGCCCCTCCACCCCAACAACTTCTAGTCGATGTTTCGTATAACCTGCCGGGGACCAACTATCCGCAGTCCGCCTCTGTCCTATCTCAATTCCTTAAGAAACATTTTATAAAGCAAATATAAATAAAGCAAACGAAAGTTTTGCTTTTAAGCCGTCCGTGTTAAACAAATAAAGGACTGAAACCACAGGTCATCATCTGATTCAAATACACTCATTTGCACAATTGTCAAATTCATAATGTACATACAACTTTCCTGGATTGTCACTAGCAGAAGGTTACTAGCAGAAGGTCACTAGCAGAAGGCTAGTAGGCTTCGTGCTGCAATAAAATATTGCTTTTGGTAGGCAGTGTAGCCTACCAAGAAACAAGCAGCATATTATTCATGATCGGGAACAACAGTTTCCATCAACAAGTGGTATAGCTCTTGCCATAGCAGTCATAGCTCTGCTGCCGTGGCATGCCTTCTACCATTACTTGAGAAAACTCACAATTTTAAACAAAAATAGCTAAAATCATATATGAATTAGACCATTCACTCTAATAACAAATTACTAATCCAGTACGTTGCACTTCTGCAGCAGGAACTTTCAGTTCAGAGTAACAAGATCATTTAAAATATCGCTGTGATTATAATTATTATTCACTGATGCCTCATCCGTGCAGGCTGTAGCCTGAAAACCGAAACCCTCTTCAATTCAGGGGATTTTTTTGCCACGATGAATCAAAGCATTACCACAATATTGTTTTAAATATTAAAAATGTTACCATACAAAATAAAATGTAGGCAATGTTAAAGAATCAGCATGTCAGAACAACAGAGCTTTATTTATTATTGTATGTTAGGCAGTGTTAAAGCAATACTAAACCCTCACTTTTCCAATTTTTTTAATGATAGCTAAGACCCTACAAACCCCTTCAAAACTTATAAAATGTCGCTTGCCTTCTTACTTACGTCGTAATAAATTAAAATAAATGCGTTTTTTAAGACACCCAACCAAACGTGACGCAGCATGACGTCAAAACATTTAAGGGAAATGGGGATCGCATCCCTTCCCAACGTGCAGCGTGCGTGACCTCGTCTCTGCGTGTAAAGAAACAAGGCTACCTACAACGCTGAAGCTGTCGCTGTCGCCGCTTTATCAGTTTGAACTTGTAACGCCACTGTTTCCCGTAACATCCAACCACTTCCGCAGCCGGGTGGCATCTTTTTCGGCATTCGGTAAGCTGAACAAACTTATTTTGCGGTTTGACCAACTTTTACACTCCTTCGCTATGCACGACGGCTGATGTTTTAGCGGCGAACGAGCTAACCGGGAACGAATCCCAGGCGATGCCGTTTCGTTTCTGGCGCACGTGCAGGTCACGCAGACAGCTGGAAGGCGCCTTAAAAGTCTTGATGTCACGACGCCGTCGCTCAAATGGGATTTTCTCCAGAGCTTGTGCATCGTCTGCTTAAATCAGGTGGTTAAAAATTCGTACGGCTTAAACAATGACACCTATTGATGTCGGATGACTGTTAACATTAATTCCAGTATCTAAACTATCGATACAAAAATTAATTATTGGAGGGTTTAGTTTTCCTTTAAAGAAGCAGCCTTTCACAAGAATAGAGCTTCATTCTTTATTGTATGTTAGGCAGTGTTAAAAAAGCAGCCTTTCAGAAGAACAGAGCTTCGTTTTATTTTCCGTTAGGCAGTGTTAAAGATTCATCATTTCAAAAGAACAAAGCTTCATTTATTATTTTATGTTAGGCAGTGTTAAAGATTCAGCGTATCAAAAGAACAACACCTCATTCACTGGTTTATGTAACTCAAGGCACCTATACACTACATTTCACGAGCTAAGAATGTTTCCTCCGGGTATGAACTTGTAGGCTTTGACGAGAATACAAAACATGGCCACAAATGGGACAAGGCCATGGTCGACGTTGGTCCTTTGGGATGTGTATCAAACTGTGTTCCTCGAGGCTAGGAGCTGAACTACAGCATCTGCCACACGTCAGACACTTGAAACGATCCGTGTGCATATTGCGATGTAATCCCAGGGAGTTGGCCGTACGGAAAGTTTGGCCGCAAATGTCGCATGTCCTATCTTTAGCGAACCGAGTCACGGCATCTACAAAGGAAAAATAAATAAGTCAGTACGGTCGATATTCTATACTTTCGTATTTTTTATATTTTAAGTCCTATTCGCTATCATTTTCTTTGTACAAAACATATGTGAATTAAATGATCCATTGTTCCATTAAAACGCTCTGGTACACACTTAGCAATTCAAAAATATAGATTCGGAAATGTGACTAACAATTCTTCAATTTTCCAAAGCCACATTATTTTTATTATAGACATTTACAAATAAAAATTTACATATATTTAATGGACAAATCAGCACTTGATTGATTAGTTTCCATCAAATTGGTTTAATGCCGGGCTCCCTGGAGTCATCTTAACTGACTCCTTTTTAAATTTCATTGCTAAAATGGAGTCAGTAAGATGAGTCACGTGACTGACGAAGACTGTTTCGCCTGTTTGTTTGCTCTACAGAACCACACACCAACACAAAGCAAAGCTAAACAAAGATGGACGACCAAAACAGACAATTTACCAACTTGTGCTGAAATTAAATAGAACTTTTTAATCCTAGATAGCAAACACTTTTTGCAAGTTAATTACTGCTAAAATGAAAGCCAAATGCTGCTTGGTACAATCGTCACTTTATATTTGCTCCCCCATGCTGATTTATACCTCAATATTACGAGGCATATGTTAATCCCGGCTTATCGTTTAATACACTGTGCTGCAGTGTTCTTTATCCACTCGTAAACGCCATACTTATTAGTTTAATGATATCCGATACAGGGAATGAATTTAAGAAAGAATCCCTGCATGGGTAGTTGGGGGGGGGGGGGAGATGAGGCTTAATGGCGCGTCGACAGCTTGGTCATTAGCGCCAACCTCAGTGGGTAGTTCGATTCTTAGGTGAGTATGCCTTAGGGACCATTCACAAAGTACGTCACGCCCCGAAGTGGGGGAGGGGGTCAGTTCAGTGTGACAAAATTTGACATGAGGGAGAGGGGGGGTCTGTCAAAATGTGACGTCACACTTTTATATTTTGTAAAAATTTTAATACTCCAACTGTACATTGACGTGCTCAGGCGTCATGAAAGTAAGGGGCTGTAAAACTGCTTCTGGTTGAACCTATCAGTATTCTAGCAATTAAAGTAGCACTGTCACCAAATGAAAGTCTGCAGAATATGGCAACATCTACCGCTCTCTAGTGTTATCGGCACTTGCTTGCTTCAGGCGGAGGAATGCACACGCCATTTCTTTCAACGAAACAAACAAGCCACGTGCCTTGTGGAATGGAATGTATAACTAATTCTGAATGTTAGGGTGGGAAAGGCTTGAATTGAAGGATTTCTCTTCAACCATTTTTTCCATCCAGAATACAACACGTCATTAATGCCTAGCAGATCTGAAATGGAGGAAATACTGAGGATAGCCTCAGTACATTCCTAAAGAGTGCATGGACTCAGAGACGTCACCGTCTAACGTCATAACATTGATTCCGGGGAGCTTTGGCTCACCGCTTCGCAGAGATATTGAGGTAAGTTTGTACTACAGCATCGGCAGGATCTTGAGAGAAAACAAGCACATGCGACTAATTTGTACGGTATGGTAGCCGAAAACACCGCTGCTTCGATTGAATTGTACTATTGCTGATGACGGTAGTTGCAGCCCAAAACAAAGCCTACTGAGATGCTACTTCTCCTTTCCTTAAAACGCTGTCCGGCTACACAAACACATTAGTGTATTTACATTTAACTTTAAAACTTTGTGATGACAGTGTGACAACTTAAATTTTGTACTTAAAACCAAATGTAGGCTACTTACAAATGGTTTTAAAGCTAACAAAAACTGTCAAGGAAAGCTACGTAAAATGAATTGCAAAATAGATGTTACGATTTACGTTTAAAAACTCTGCTTTACCGACTGGCTGTACAGCCGAACATAACTCCATCGCTCAGCAACTTCCTCGGTAATTTTGCTTCATAGTTTCAATCCTGGCCTCACCCCGCCCCACCATGCGTTCGAGAATAGAACTGCCCCGGAATTTACTCGTGCTCTTGTTGATTGTGGCATGTGAACAACCCAAGGTATATCCTAGCAACATTCTCCCTCTTCATCCAAAGATAACCTTAGCAGTTTAAGATAATTTTAATTCGACTATTTCCATTTCCTTTTCTGTATCTGTGGCTTCTCATTTTTAACTGGCTTATGGCAGATAAAATAGGCCGTCTTTTAAAGTTTTGTGCAGGTCCACAGAATTGCATTCCCAGAAAAAAAAAATTTCTCAGTGGAAGGGGGGGGGGAGGTCAGTGTGACATACTTTTTCAGGGGGGTATTTGTAGGTGTGACAAAGTGTGACATGGGGGAAAATTGGCCAAAAAAAGCGTGACATACTTTATGAATGGTCCCTTACAATGGTAGTAAAAAATCGTCGAAATTTAATTTTTAAATTGTGAAATGTCTGGAGTACTCATGTTCGTTTGTTGTCTATTGTATTCTTTTTAGTACTCTACTGATAATGATCATTGATCAGTTTAAAGGTAAAATATTTTAATAACAATTTCAGTGCTACAGTGGCTGCAGTTTCCTTTGACAAGCAAGGATTCTTTCCTGCACACATTTAAGTGACGTATGGTGCGAATCAGAGCAAATGATCTTCTCATCCTGTGTGGGTGTATTTGTAAGCCTACACGTGTATCTGTAGGCCTACACGTGTATCTGTAGTCCTACACGTGTATCTGTAAGCCTACACGTGTATCTGTAAGCCTATGTGTGTAACTCGGTTAGTTTTGTACCCCCTGTCAGTTTACTCTATATTTTCCTCATGCCTTCTATGACCTACGAATTGTAAATTTAATTTGTAAATCAATAAAATTGAGCAAGGAGCTTCTGGGATTTTAACTCTCAAATGGAAAAAAAAACAACTAATCATACATTATAAGCACAAAATTGGTTTAAAATTAGTCAGGGACGTTTAGAATGAATAGAAAGACGTGATACACGTGTTTTAACACGTGTATCACGTCTTTCTATTAGTGTTTGAAGGCCATTGGACACTAATTCTACTCATGTGTCAAACATACGAGTCTTTACAGCTTTTTTTTTTACTATGTAAATGTATCGAACAGCTTACATTACGTTATTATTAATGACCTTTCACATAGATTTTGTGTTTCTTTAATCCACTGTGTGAAGTAAATTTATTTCCACAAAGAATGAATTTTTTGTATTTTTTTTCGAAAGTGTACAGTATACATTGTGCAAATTAAAACATACACTGCAGCATACACATCACACGATTATTTCTTGATCGCCATTACCATACATCGACGGCTCATAAATAATCAGAATGATAACAGAAAGAGAACGAATACAATTTTTATTTTTATTTTATCATACTGACCATTACGGATTTCATAGACAAGACACAGTAGAATGACAAAATTGAGACCACAATAGATGTAACTGCGAAAAAATAATACGCCCCACATCTAATATTTAGTCGAAGTTCACAGACATGTTTAGGGTCCTACATTAGGCTACCAGGCTACCCGAAGAAACGTTTCTTTTCGAGTATGTTAGTCGCACTTTAACACTACAGTAAAACCTCTTTAATACGAACTTTAAGGGGACTATAAAATGTTCTTATTAACCGTAGTTCTTATTAAACAGACGAGAGAAATTGAACTGCAACTTTAAAAAATGTAACCTACCGGTATACGGTATTTTCTTTTCATTCGTCCTTGACCTTCGCGTTTACGCAAACGGACAAAACTCTTATCACTTCCCAAGATGGAGTCAACTAGCGATTAATGTTTTGCATGAAACGAAACGAAATTCAAGGGGGAGGAAAAATAAACCGTTACCATCAGCAAATTCGTAAAAATAAGCTACAATTGTAAATATTTGTTCGTCGTATCCGTACTTTCGTATTAACAGAGTTCGTTATATTTAGTGCTGACCGAGTAGCTGACCAACCAAAATCTTGAAAAAGTTCTTATTAAGCGGGAATTCTTGTTTTCCGAGTTCTTATTAACGAGGTTATACTGTACTACAAAATTAATTTCCTTTTAGCGCCATGTTTCTTCCGCTTATGAATGTTTAGCTCTTCTTGATTCGAGTAACTAGTCTTGCAATAATAACAAACGTAGATCTTCTGACGTTCTTCTGGACTTAAATGTGTATAGGAATGGAATCGCAGATTGCGTGCAGAATCAAAGCGACTGCTGCATGTTTGGCACTGGTAACTCTTGCGGTGAACCAGCATGTGGCTTCGGAGATTCGCCGTTCCTTTGAAGATTGCGCCGCACTCGTGGCAAATCAGAGGCGAGTAAGCTGAAAAGGAAAGAACATGTTAGAACGTATAAATTACAACATGGCAGACATAAAAGTGATTAATATTATATAGCTTATGTTTCAGGGTCACCTGTTGGAGGCAAACCTTCCTGTCCCGCTTTATCATATTTGGTTGAATGATTTGAATCGTACAGGGTGCGACAGACTGATTCACGAATCAGTTTCGTGCGCCATTATTTATGAAAATAGTTGTAACTGAAAAATGGCACGAAACTAGGACAATTATTTCTTTATACTATCATGAGATAAAGCACGTGAATATCCATATAATGCCTCTATTAAAAATTTAAATAAGCTGACTAATTTGGATCCTACACGACCTCGAACCATGGAGGGCCTCACAGTTCTTAAAGTCCTAGGCGCGCCTTTGCCGGCTGGGAGAAAGAATGGCACACTATCAGAAATGCAACTTATATTCATTATAAAATTGCAGATGAACGATTTAGAAGTTACAGGACCAAAATAGGTTTTCTTCAATCTGTTTTGTATTCTTCTCAACTTGTATCTTATTCAGCCTAAGTTTAAAGATTGTTCTTATCAAGTTTGTTCGAATCGGTCCACATAATCCCAAAGTACAGAGAGAGTTATGTAAAGTACACCATCCCATTCCCCATCGCAACTCTTTCATCGCAAAACCAAGTACATATCCATTGTTCAGTTGAATTCAAAGAATATTGCTACCAAATTTCATTACAACAGGTTCATGCCTTTGTCTGTAACTGCCGTAAACCTTTCTTGGATGCCAATCTTGTCTGCCATCTTGAATATTTACAAAACTTGATTAGCACCTCACTTGCGGAAAATGCAAATGATACTCTAATTATTTGTAACCAGTCTGTATTCAAATTGATGAACAATTTAGAAGTTACAAGCAAAAAAATGCTTTTCGGCCGCCATGTCGGGCCACCATTTTGGGCCGCCATTTTGGGTTTTTGTCAACCAGTATAAAATCGAGTAAATACGTCACTAAGCACTATTTTAAAGACAATTCCTACCAAGTTTTATTCGACTCGTTCCATGCATTAGGCCATAACTGTGGTAAACAGACATACCAGACACGTTTGCCCTTTTCGGAAAAAAAAGGTCATTTTGGCTTTTTTGTAGTAAAATAAATATGCCCTATTTTGCTTTTCTAAACCGTAAAAAGGGCGAAAAGACGGCCAAGAAAGGGCAGAAAAAGGTAAAAAAAAGACAGAGTTACTGAGTGGACAGCAAAGCGGTAAAAAAGGTCCACAGATAAAATAACCTCAGCGTGGCCTTTTACTTAAAGTTGCCCCAGCCCTTTCAGAGGTCAGTGCACGCTGCTGCTCAAGCCTACTTTAAAAAAAAAGAAAAAGCCATACTTTGCATAAGCTGTGGTTTAATCGTTCATCAACTAGTCCTATTATTTGTTTGAACTTTTCACATTCTAGCTTTTTAGTATAAGCTAGTTACCACGCCATATATCCACCACAATTGAGTCCCAATACACATTTGAAATTTGAATAGTTCAGGCATCAAGTTATTTTAGCGTAATGCTAAGCATGTGGTGTGAATACAAAATTAAAAGCAAACATTTTTTCTCTTAGTTGTAGCACCTTCCACCGGTTTTCAACATCCTAGCCTCAATAAACTTTCTACTACAATAAACACAAAGAAACCTTTAGTCACTTTAGTGAAATGACCAGGTCATGTCATATCAATGAAATATATAATCTTAGGTATTTTTAGTGTATGATGTTTCGCTGTTGTGCTGCTATGTTTCCATTACTGTTATGTAATTTACAGCTATTTATTTATATGTTTATTTATTTTAAGCAAAAGAAACCACTCGAAATATATTCCGATGGGGTGGGGGGAGGGTTGGGGCACAATAGTCGCCGTAGTCCATCCAGAATTTCGAACTTGGTGCTCACAGACTACTCAACGTCCTCCAGCATGAACAAAACCAACATAGCACCACAACAATTGTCTGTCATCCGGTCACTGCACGCACAAACCCATGGAACCATAAACTAGTTGATACATTTATTTTACTCATTGTTCTGTTACGGTTACAGGTCTAGCTGAATACATTTAAAGCTTTTCACACTAAAATCATTTGTGAAAAAATATAATTTCATCTTAGGATACATGAAACGTAGCTCAGATGCAATATGAGATCACAATAGGCGAACGTCTCTAATTCAACTGATTAAAACTTGTAGCGATCAACTTTTAACTGTTCTTCTGCCGATAAGTGAAGCCATTCGTGGGTCTTAAGATTCCGAAATGTTGTAAAACACTTGCCACACGCGAAGCATTTGTAGCGTTCGCTATGAATATTAAGATGCTCTTGTAGGTAACGACTTCCGTAGAAACGATTGCCACACAAGGAACACGCATACGAACTTCCTGTAAAATAAAATGGAATAAAGAAGTTAGTGAGTAAGATACTCTTCAACTTAAAACAGAAGAGCTGTGTGCTGTGAAACAGCGAAAATTAGTTGGAGCCATATTCAAATAGCGTTTGTGGAATCTGAGTTCGTGAAAGTATTCCAGTGAAGAATTATTTCGCTAATTCCTAGCTGGTAAAGTTTCTTAGCCGGTAGACAAGCTAGGAAAGAAGATGTCTCAATTCACATACATCCGTATCATCCTATTCCCTCTGTTCAGACCTAATGTGGCTGAACAGATGGTGGTAAGAAATAATAATGCTAATCGAGTGGTGAAAGCAATGACTCTGTAGCCATACAAGAATAGATATGAAAAATTATGTGTTTTTAAGGAAAAACCTTTACAATTGTATTTCACGGGCGAGTACATCCTACGGGCAGTACGTAACTATTTCTCCCCTCCCTCTCGGTCACCTCCCAACAAGAAATAATAGTGATAATCTTATTAAAACTATGATTGCTAAAAATTTCAAACTGTCTAAAATTTTTGTTCTATTTTTTAGGTGTTTTTTGCAAATGGATGCATATTCTATCCGTTTGCAACAAAAACCTTAAGATCAGCTAATAAACTGATTTTTATGAAATTTTATACTTGGAAACTATATCTGAATTTATTTAAGAAAAATATATGTTATCCTTTATCATCGAAGGATTTAACGGATTTAGTAATTAATTTTTCTCATAATTTTTCTTGGTTGTTGGGTATCAGCCTTTGGTAAAAGGGCCAGCAGGGAAGATTAACGGAGAGATGAGGATGTTTCCTACTGGGGATATTGGCCATGGGATGATGCCTCTGGGGGATGGTTACCAGGCAATACTGCAGGGGTGGGGGGGGGGGGTATTACTGGTCAGGGGATATTAGTCTATAAAGTCTACGAAGTAGTTAATCCACAGATCTCATATACACAATTTATTACAGATGTTATTTGAAATTAAATTAATATGCACCTTACCCTTTTTTACACACACACATATATATATTTTTTACCTGATTAATTAATTACAAACCAATTCTTTATACTGCATTTCTTGTCCACGGTTTCTACAACCTTAGCAATAGCATCCTTAAAACCACTGCAATAATATCAAAAATAATTGCTGAATTTATATGTGCGTTAAGTACTGGGAATGCAGAGAAACTGATCAAAATAAAGGAACATAGATGAATAAAAACGAAGTTGCAGACAATTAAATATAAACT
>JAHWFP010205852.1:902-22365 GCA_023313725.1 Lithobius niger | reverse complement strand
CCTTCTGGCGCCATGACTATGGCTGGGAATGCATGAAATCTCCAAATACTGCAACAATATTCAATTCTTTCTAACGGTTTTACTCGATTTGATTTCCCAGCACTATTCGCAACACAAACCAATTACTGATACCTAAAAGTGTTACGAAATATTTTCAATCTACTAATTCACGAACTGTTATTGGCCAAAACGTTTTTTTTAACCTTTTAATTTAAAATTAACAAACCTTTCTGCACGTGTGATAGACGTTTGGAATATTTGAAGGGTTTCAGAATGTTTGGTGGACATTTTAGCAGACAGTAGAATAAACTCCATGGGGGGGGGGGATTGAGGCTTAATGGCGCGTCGACAACTTGGTCATTAGCGCCAACCTCAGTCACAGTGCAGTGGTCCGGGATAAGATATGTTAATTTGAGCACTCCATAGGGATTCAGGAAATTTTTATATGTATGTCAATGTACAATTTTGAACTTGAGCCTAATTTCAGAATTTCCTAACATTGAAAAAATTAGCAGATATTGTCTTTCATGCAAGCAGTTGTAATTATGCTGTAAGAAGGGTGCAATATCCTATAACCACATAATACTAGTAAACACGGAGCTTCTTTTCGTAACTCTGTCCCACTTTGTGTTGAAGCACGTATTGTTTTTGAATATTGTTTTCTCGTATAATCATTAAGTCTCTGACCTTCAAGTCAACAAATTTCTGTACCGTGTTATGAAAGATATGTTAACTTGAACAATCACTTTTGGCCACATACAAATTAAATAAGCATAGTATTGCTATCAAATAAATATACCGAAATATACTTGCATTCCAATAACGAAGCTGTAGTCTTGTTGTAATACGGCAAGGCTACAAATTCGTCAATGGAATGCAAGTCTAATAAGTAGTTGTTTGCACAACAAATAGTACTATTGCTGTGTCGACATGAAATGTATGGGTTACTCATGTTTCAGATTTAGGAGTGAACGCAAGAGATTATTACCAAAAGCAGCTGTTCAAGTCAACATAATTATATTTCATGAGACAGTACACAAATTTGTTGACTTGAAAGGTGAGAGGCTTAATGATGACGATACTCAAAGACAATATGTACTTCAACAGAAAGCGGACAGTTACAAAAAAAGCTCCGTGTTCACTAGTAGTTTGTGGTTATAGGATATTGCACACGTCTGCCTGCATAATTACAATTACTTCCCTAACTTATGGCATGAAAGACTTACCAGATTTTCCCAATGCCAATTTTCACCCAATGTTAGAAAAGTCTGAAATTCGGCTAAAGTTCAAAATTGCAGATTGAAGTTGAATATAACAATTACTTGCCTGAATCAAAGTGGAGTTTAATGTATTGTCTGGTAAAATGACCACCAAACATTCTGAAAACTCTTACTTAATTTTGTTAATATTAAATTGATCGATCAAAAAAATATATTTTGCCCTACAACATTTCTTCCATGCTGCGGATTCAAAATAATTTCTAACACTTCCAGGTAGCAGTAGTTGGTTTTTGCAGTGAATAGACTTGGCAACTCAAAAGAGTAAATCCTTTGAAAAAAATTGCATATTATTGTAGTATTTGGAGGCGTGACAAGCTCCCAGCTGCAGGCATAGCACCAGAAGGAGAGAAAGGCTATTTGCAACGTAATTCTATTCGGAAATTCTCAGGATGCTTAACAGGTCACAATGGACATGAGCAAGAGGTCTCACAAGGCATTCTTTTCAGCCATCTGAGACCACCGGTGCTGACCAGTAACCACCTTGACTCACACTGTTGTAGTTTGTGAACCAGGAAGGAAAAACGGAGATTTACAAGAGAGGACTTTTTTACAATCCCATTTGTTTTTAAGTCCTCTGCAATAGCTTCGAGTATTGTAAAAGTGCTCAAATATTTTAATGTTTTTTGGGGCTCTCAAAGTCAGTACCCACCCTACACTAAGCCGTAATGATGGGACATTTCAATGCTAAGTCTCTACAGTACCATCTGCACAATCTATATGCATTTGACTGTGTAACTTCAAATATGCTTTCGAAGTTAGCGCTGTTTTAAATGCCCCTATCCACTGTAAAAATGCAGTAGAGGGGTGGATAGATTTCTTAAATTTTAAGTTATCATGAAGTAATTAATTTAATAACATGAAGTTTTCATTTATTCAGTAAACAATCAGAAATATTTCAATGTCCTTAGATTAATCAAAGCACATTTGCTTACATATATGAATTTCAAGAATTGGTATGCGATTGATAAACTTCACGCACCATAACTCTTAAACATTTGTAAAAAACTTACACTACGGCCAGAGCACGAAACGTGTCAACAATGAAATACAGGCCTTATTCTTCTAGACGCCTCGGCTTCTGTTTTTTTTTTTATCAGGTTAACACCACCTCCTGTACCCCGCATCAAAGGGAGATTCTCACTTACAAGACACCATGTGTTAATTTATTTTTGTCATACACATTATTACAAATGAGTATCGTCCATACAATATTGTAAGCATCAAAATTTTCACATGCTGAATTTTTTATCATATTAAAACTCAAAACCAGTCAAAGGCCGTCAAGTTCAGAATGGTTCGGCACTTCAAAGAAGTGACAACTACACACCGAAACTTTTGCCAAGCTAATTCTACCAAGTATTTAATTAGTTGAATGGTTAAATAAAAACCTTACCATTTCCTTTAACGTTTTAATTGAAAGTCAGTAGGATTAACTTGGTAAATAGCTTGATCGATTGATATCACTCGTTAAAAAAGTTGTTCAATTGGTTTTTAATAAGACATTTACTTATTTATTGCATTATTTAGTCAGAAATATTTAGATATTTAATATGAAAACGATGTAAGTAAGACCCAAAATTATTATAAAACTACGCACGCAATACAGGTTTATTTAGAAAACAGTCTTCATACAAAACTTTACAAATTATAGCATATAAACTATATTACATTATGATCAACAACATATCCACCAAAATAGTTCACTTCCAATTTGGTTCTACATTATGTATAATTCTGATGTGTCTCCGAAGAGTACTAGAGCCACTAAAGGAAGCCCTGCACAAATGACACACAAGAGTTTTTCGATTCTCCAGAGGTAAGTGAGACTTGACGTGTTGGAGAAGGTTAGCCCGACTATTTAGAGCCTTGCCACACGTCGGACACATAAAGCGATCAGTATGTTCGTATTGATGACTTCGAAAACCACTGACGGAACTAAACTGTTTGTAGCATATCTTGCAAACCAAAGGCACGTCACTGCTAGCACCTCCTATGCAAAAAGAAAACAACACAATCAGTGTATAACTTGCCTTAAGACAATTGTGCGTAAACTACATTGTGTAAAACCCAGGGTTGAACAAATCAAATGGAACCAACACAGCCCCTGAGAACAACAGGAGCTTATCAATGACTTTATGTCTGTAGGACATGAGAGTATCCATGATGTAACTTCCCTTCATATGGGATAGAAGCTGTGATTCTCACTTCCCGGCTCCTGATCAGGCTATTCCACATCGCTAGAATTTCAACCAAATCAACGCTAAACCACACACCACTGCTTTTTGCCATGATGCGCGTATCACGTGACTGCGCTTGTCCACTCAGACGGCCAAAGATCGGCTATTTAAATTTGTCAGTGGCTAATTAATGATGACATCACGGCAAACAGCCATGACTCTTGGTTTAGTAGGGGTTCCATTCGTACGATAACTGGCCCGGACCACTGCACTGTGACTGAGGTTGGCGCTAATGACCAAGCTGTCGACGCGCCATTAAGCCTCATCCCCCCCCCCCTGGCCTGGAATAGGAAGGGGAAAAAATGGTAACTTCTATCCAAACGGCCTTGGTTTGAAGAACCGAAACTTGCTACTTTCTAAACGACAGTTTCCACACTGTGGCTTACAAGTTCCGGATTGTTTGGACCACTCGCACCATTTCCCAAACGTATTTATTAATTGAAAACCTACACATCGGAATTTTTAACTTACATTTCCGCAAAAGTAATAGTCACTCTATCGACAACTGACCACGTAGCATTGTCACTCAGCACGAACGGGCAAACATACAGCACAATTACATACAAGACTCATCTGGTATGCCACGCATAACAAACTTGTAACAGAACATGACAAGCGTAGAAGACGGTAGATCTAGTTTGTCATGTTAATCGGTTGAAGGTTCATTTAGTTGAAATAAGGCATTTACTGCAATTGAAAAAATTCTGAAAACTGGTTTTTTTAACGTTTGGCAGGCACAAAACTGATGAAACGTAATTTTTTACAGGGCTCCGAGAGTCATAATGCAACCTCTCCCGTCATCCGTAGTATCCGCAGCTAAATTCCACCCTATTCTGAATTCCAATTTTTATGTCCCTACCTCTCAAAATGAGAAAGTTTCCAACCTAGTTGATCATGTTAATCAGTAGAAAGTGCATCTAGTGGAAATAAGGCATTTATTGCAATTGAATAAATTCTGAAACTCAGCTTTTTTAACGTTTGGAAGGTGCAGAGCTGCTAAAACTTATTTTTTACAGAGCTCCAAGAGTCATAATGCACCCTCTCCCTCCATCCTCAGTATCCTCAGCTAAATCCCACCCTATTCTGAATTCCAATTTTCGTGCCCCTGCCTCTCAAAAAGAGAAAGTTTCTGACTACTTGATCATGTTAATCGGTCGAAAGTGCATCTAGTTGAAATAAGGCATTTATTGCAATTGAATAAATTCTGAAAATTGTTTTTTTTTAACGTTTGGAAGGCACAAAACTGCTAAAACCTATTTTCTTCACAGGGCTTCGAGAGTCTTAAAGCAACCTCTCCCTCCATCCTTAGAACCCTTAGCTAAATTTCCACCCTAGGGTATCTGAATTCCAATTTTATTGTCCCTCCCTCTCAAAAAAAAAGAAAATGTTCGGATCCACCACAGGTACATGTGTAAGAGGGGGATTAAGAGGAAGCTGTTATTAAAAACACGTAGGACAAATCAACCATTATACAATTGGTTTCATGCTGTGCCATTGTATGACTATTCCATTCTATACTGTTCTTCCATTCAGGTTTGGTATCTCTTGTCAGCGCCCCTCAAGTCCGACTTTTACACATGTACTTTTAATAGTTTAAGTTTCAAGCTTCAGAAGAAGGATCTAATATAACATCTGTTCCAGCATCAGTTAATTTATAATCCTTAACACTTCGTAGGATTATCCTTAACACTTTCGTAGGCACTGGAGCATAGATATTTGTTAACCTGTTGATAACGGATACAATGGGATAAATTCCATTCAAAATTCTGCTTTTTCCGAATTGTCAGTGTAAAAAATATTAAAAAAAAATACACCGGAAAGTTTTTAATTCATTATCTGTTGTAACGAATTTTGTTTTTTATGCTTCTATCAATGTTATACAAAGTATTAGTAAATATTAGTAATACAGAAAGAAACGCAAAGAATCCAACACTGCAAACAGCAATAATGATGAAAAATATCACGGTCCATCAGTACTCTGATGAAACTTGATTTTCATCATCGTTATTGTTGTTCATTTGTCATCCGAAACTGTTTACAATGTTGGCTCCACTGTATTTCTTGCTTTATGAACTTTACGATTTATCAACGGCTTGAAGACGTTATCAATATTGGGATCACGCTCCTACTCAGGAGTTGCCATTCCTTCCCATCTCAAAAAAAGTGGGACTCATGATTCTACCATCCACGGTAAATAATGTTGTAGAGAACGGACATTATTTTTTTGAGCGATATGATGTTCTTAATGCTGTTGGAGCCATTTTGGGGTTTACAAAAGCTACGAAGATGATTTCGCAAAACCCCAAAATGGCTGAAACGGGTGTAAAAAATACTACAGCACTTTGAAATGAAAACGTGGGGTTCACGTGCAGAACACACAATAGCTTTTAAAAAATAATAAAACAAAGGCAGCTCAATAAAATTATAAGTTCTTTATTCCCATTTCGTGATCATTGGCTCGCAAGAAACCTAGCTTCACATCTGGTGCCTTACAGCTTTGTGACGATCTAAATTACGCAAGCTGCAAAAATTAGCGCTGCAAATTACACAACTGAAGGTCTGGCGTTGCTCGAGCGGTACGTGTGAAACCATATGCAGATTCAGGTGGGCCCGGCTGCGTTCGCACTTGCCACATTCGGGACATTTGAAACGGTTACTATGTTCAGTTAGGTGACTGCGGAGTCCGCCACCAGTGGCGAACTGTTTTCCACATGTAGGACACAACAGCTGAGGGAAGTCTCCGACGGGACAACCTATAAAATAGAAAGAGATAAATTTTAACAAGATTTACAGTGACTGGAGATTATTTGAGTCTGTGGAATGTGTTAATCTGAAGTCACTTGCATCGGTGAAACTGTCTTATGATAGGAGAATTTTCAAAGTCCCATTCAAACTATAATTCCCACTATGTAGTTAGGTCAGTCGTGGGATTCGAACCGGCACTCACTTGGTTTGGAGACGAGGATGCTGAACACGGAGTTGTGGCTGCTCGCTTTGCTAGGGGTTCCTGGGGCCCCTCACAAAGTTTGCAGCATGCCCGGGAACTTACCTTTCCCCATCTTGTAGTCATACATGTTTGTGCATGTCACGCCGGAAAGGGTTTTAACTTAATCAAAATATCTCCTGGGTTGCAGAATGATTGATTAAAACTTGAAATGCCCTATGGCGTAATTCCTATGCATAGAACAGGATGGGGGGGGGGAGATGAGGCTTAATGGCGCGTCGACAGCTTGGTCATTAGCGCCAACCTCAGTCACAGTGCAGTGGTCCGGGTTGCCACTGCACCACACATTACAGAGATATTATTCAAACCCCTAATCTAAATCTTGTCATACATCTGTACCTCCTGCAAAAATTGAAAAACACCGGACAGGAGGACAGACTTAGAACATGATGGAAAGCCGACACAAAACTATTTATGTTAGAAATACTGTAGCGGGTTTTTACCCTGAAAGCTCATATCGATAAAAATGTCAGTCCAGAAAAACTGAAATGTTGCCTTTTAGACTTGTATGTCAGACTGCTTGCCCGCTCAGGAAGTCCGACATATAAGTTCGGAGGGCAATGTGAATAGATTTGCATCTGTATTTATTTAACTCCATGCATGACATGGTAGTAAGGTTAGCAGCTCGATTTAGTTAGTCTGAGACACTGAGTAGCTAAAATACAAAATTACTGTTAACGATTTAAAAATTAATTTTAAAAAATAATTAAATTTCACGAGGCAATGCTGCTTCCATTTTGAGCACCATCCCCGGTGGATCCAGCCTGGACGAATACGTCAGTCATCCATGAGTTACCTTAATGAAAGATCAAAGAAAGATCATTCTTTGGAAACACGAAGTCACAAGCAAAAGCGATTGGACGAAAGGGAGATTGCAGCTGAAGAAAAGATCAGCATGAATGGTGTTTGCACGTACCTGTGAATAAAATTGTATCTATGAATGGTGTTTGTACGTACCTGTGAATAAATCCCAGCTTTGTTTTATCAGGCACAGCTACATTGACGACAAAGCCAACTATTAAATTTAAGCAACCATGTTCTCTCACATTGAACCAACTAACCCAAATTGGAACAAGCGTATGGAACCAGCAGGTTTTAAGTACAAGTACTTGACGAGACCAAATATAATTTCTGAAGGATTATCATCACTATTTTTTTGTCTTTTGGTTTTCATTTTGTCGTTTTGTTTCTTACTTCACCTGGTTTGTCATTCTCTTATCTGATGAGAATGACAAGGCGTTTGATTAAAATGCCAATAATATATAACATTTTATTGTCGCATGTTTCTGATTCCAGGGCTCATTTCCCTGTGTCTTGACTCTTGAAATTTTCACATTTCTTTTTTCTATGCATCGTTTTTCTCAGTAGTCTAAAAGCTCTTGCATTTAGTTTCATGTCTTATATTTCTCGTCTTGTCTCATTTGTTATCCGTCTTTCACATAAATATAATAAATCTACAAAAACACAGTACAAATAATATTAAGGCAAATCGGATACAAGCCAACGGCTAACACATCCACGAGAAACAAAGACAACGTACAGTACGCCACCTTTCTACACTATATGTTCTATTATGTTCTATATGTTTTATATGTTATATCTTTCATTGACGTGACTCAGATTCAGATGGACTAACCAATTTATCTTCAAACCAGTGCCATTATGGTCATACTGCACTGGATTACTTGGGGATAGAATCGCTCGTCGGTTCAACTCTTGAGTCTCGCCACTCGGATGAAACCCAGGTGTATAAAGTTGAATTATTGCGTTTTTTCTTGTCCCATGCGTCTTACATCTTTACGTTCTATTTGAGTGATGTGACTGAGATTCAGATGGACGAACCAATTTATCTTCAAACCAGCACCATACCACTCTTACAGCCACACTGCACCGGCAAACTGTCTTGGGAATGGACTCGCTCGCCAGTTCGACCCTCGAGTCGCGCCACTCAGATGAAACACAAGGGCATAAAGTTGCCTTATTTTATTACGCTTTTCTTGTGAATATTTAACTGTTGGCTTATTTTTGCAATGACTTACTTAAAATAATAAGTTCAGTACAATTGGTATCATGTGCTTAGAAGATGCTGATATTCAGCCAACTACAAAGAAGTAAAGCATGAGTTAAAAAAAAAGGGGTTCACCCAGTCTCCCAAAACACTTTAGGTAGTATGTCCTCATGGCATCAAGCATCAGTCATTGGGGAAAGCGGCAAAAGAAAGGGATAAAATATACGTAAATGAGATAAGAGTTTAAAACGAATGTACATTATATTAAAGCAAATGTCTATTAAAAGTACAAAAATTCATGACCGATGTCTACAGAAAAATTAAAATAATACAACAACATGCAACTCTGCAATGCTGAAAGAATCGTGCGAACTGCTTGTATTGAGAAATAAAAACTATCTTGGCGAGAACCAGTGCCGCAATTAGGGGTGGTGCAAAGGGTGCGAGGCACCCGGGCCCAGGAGGCAGGGGGCCCGGGCCCACAAATTCATCAGTTGGGGGCCAGATAAGACAAAATTCAGTGTGTTTTGGTTGAGGTTTGGAGTCACAGTGCCTCTAAATTTGTTTACTTGTTGTGGAGGGGCCCCAACATTTTGTCCTTGCACCCCTCCTTGGAAAAAGCTAGCTGCGGTACTGCCGAGAACACTCCAATCCACGAAAAAACTATTCACTAGTCAGAATGACGACTGAATCAGACTGACTAGTCTGAACAGCTGATTCATACACTGAATGAAGGTCAAATAAATATGAAAAAAGGAAAGCAAAATCTCCTAATGAGACTGCAACAAACATTTGTGTTGCCAATGTGAACAGTATTGGTTTAATATACTGCCACCACCAATACTAGTTAGTGGAGCAAAATCAGACAGAGAAGTTTACCTGGACAAAGGGATAAAATGGTAGTCCAGTGAGAAAAATACAGGAAGCCTTAAAATAGAATTAGAGACTGACAGTTTAAGTAAGGATTAGATGACTATATATTTTCCCACAGTTCGTGTGCCTCAGTTCATCTCAGTATTAATATATACCCACAAAAGTAATTTCGATGTAATGGATAGACCCTAATCCTGTAGGATTAACATTATAATCGGTAACACGATCGTACTAAGAGTCGTGCCACGTCACCCCGCATTTCATCGATTTTGTAGACGTAGACGGTTTTTGCTGGTGTTATGAAGCCATAACAGAAAAGTTGGTAAGACGTCATTGTACAAAATAATACAACGCAAATGTTTGAAATAAATGGAAACAATATGCATAACCTTTGGTTATGGCATTATAACATTTTAGTACCTTTTTTATTCAATGCAACAAGCATGAAAAAAACTCCCTTCACCTAAGACCGCTAGTTAAGTGTTGATATTTATATTCAAGCATGAAAACAATAACACTGCCATCACCTAAATCCTCGAGACAAGTGTGGAAATTAGTTTTATGATACGAGTCACTGTAAAAATAAAGGTCACATACAAGTATTAACAAAAATGTGTAAATATTGGAATACAAACTTTAACAACAGTGAAAGCTTTTGAATCAGTGTCTCATGCAACGTTTTTACTTAAACTCTCTCATCTTGATTTTGGTGGTCCCTTTCTGGCCTGGGTAAAAGATTTTCTTACAAACGTACACATGAAGTCTCAGTTGGAGATAAAGTGATGGATGTCTAGCCAGTACTGAGCGGTGTATCACGGCGCTCCATTCTTGGCCCTTTGCTTTTTATTTTGTACATTAACAACTTTAACTGTAACCTTTCTCCTTCTTGTCTGAGCAAGTATGCCGATGACGTGAAATTGCATAATTGGGTTAGAAATATTCCACTGCTTTGAGAAATGCGCCAGATGAAGTTGGTGATTGGTCAGAGAGGCGGCAGATTTCAATTTCAGCTGCCAAGTGTAAAGTCCTGCATATTGGTTCTAATAATCAGGAACTGGAATATTACCTGCTTGGCTCGGTGTTTAAGAATGAACCATTGTTAAAAGACTTTGGTATCTGGCTTTCACATAATTAAAATTTTACCGCCATTGCAACTGCATTGCTAAAGCTGCCAGTAATGATCTGGCAATGATTAAACATTGCTTCACGTCTGGTCACATCCCCACCTTGGGTTGGGCGTTCAAGGTGTATATCTGCCCTATCCTGGAATATGCCTCCCCAGTTTGGTCCTCACATTTATTAAAAGACATCGACACAATAGAGCGGGTGCAGCGATCATTTTTGGAAATGCTTCCAGGTCTGAAATCCGTTTGTTACAAAGACAGATTATCTAGAACACTCTTAGATTCCCTGGAATTGAGGCATTTACGCATTGATTTAGCCAAGGTGTATTCCATTATTCATAGAATAACCGGCACTGAAGTGTGTAATTTCTTTCCCTTACGGCACAACTCAAGAACCCATGGCCACAATCTAAAAATTCAAATTCATCGGACTCATCTAAACTGTCATACATTTTTTCATTTTTTCTTTCATTAACCGAGTCGCCCCGGTGTGGAATAGTATGCCGAGTGCTACTGTGATCGCTCCTTCTCTCAAATCGTCCAAGAGAATGACAAAAAATTCGACCTTACCGGTTTCCTATGCCGTTTTTAACACGGGTGGGGCAATTGTTTTCGGTAATCTTTTTGCACTTGCTAAATTCATTGCATTGCTTTTTTATTTGTTTTTACTTGTAATTATTATTTTCCGCATTTTGACTTTTATTATTATATCATTATTATAAAATCATCGTTTTATTTCTCACAATCAAAGTATGCACTCCGGCGACTGTGGTAGGCAACGAAACGATTTTTTTTTCCAAATGAACAAAAACATTCGTGAATTTGTACTATTGTAATGTGCTAAGTGCTACAGCACAATGTTCGCAATTCAGGGTCATAAAGTGGAGATTGACGTGATTCTGAAGTGGCGCTCAACAAACTGCGTGACTCGCCGGTCATTTAATCTTCTTTTTCGAGGGTTAAATTGTTGTTGCAACTTGGTTCACTGGAAATCCATGCGTCCGATGCCACAGGAAATGCAAACAAAATTGTCAGAAGACAACAGCACCAGCAGCTGTCTTCACCAATTTTGGGACGTTGATGATAATCAGGGAAGAGACGGGCAGAGCCCACAAATGTAATACTTCAGTTGGCAACAATCCTAAGGATTCATTACCTGCCTTATGGCAATGGTAACAATAAGAGTGCATCAACCTCATCTTCACCTACTATAGGTACTAGTCTGCCGGTGGTTCCCAGCCGTTTTGTTGCGTTATGGTTTTTTGGCCGTTTCTAGAAAGCATCGGCCAGTAACAAGCGGAAAAGAGCACAATTCTGTGTGCATTGAGAATGTTCGAATAAGGGTTAGTTGTTTGGTTCCCACTGGCGAACCAAAAGATTACAGTAAATGGATCTGACTCATTGTGTCAGTGATCGTGTACAACGTATGTGGCATTTCTATTAAAACCATTGTTCGACCAATTAATGTAAAATGTCAATTCTCACCCCAGGGTGGTGTGCAAATCTAACTCGCTGGCTTCTTTTTCAATCCTGTCATGCTCGTGAGTTGCCACCGTGCCTTTTCTTGATGGAATTTCGACAGACACATGACTGGTGACATACATATTAAAAAAAAATGAACTTTCTTTTGTCTTTTTCAGATGTAGGGGATGTATGATCTGTTGCGAAGAAAAACTAAATGTATAAAGAACTAATCTACTAATCTACGAACTAATCTGCCATGAAATTAAGGTACTGGATTTTTTCGAAAATTAAACATCTCCGGGTAATAGTTCGACTTAGGCGTGGCTTTTACCTTTGTCAGTGTAGTATTTAACAAATCTAGAGTGGCGCAGTCGCAGTGAGGAGGTTGTGTTGGCCCGTTTGCGAATTGGTCACACCCGACTTACTCACTGTTTCCTTTTGCGGGTGGTTGACCCTCCTGAATGTTCTTGGTGTCGACGGCCACTTACGGTCCGGCACTTACTTGTTGATTGTCGCCATCTTGATGGTGTTCGTCGTCGTTTCCATCTTCCGCATGACATTGCGCGTCAGTTGGGCGATAAGTCTGTCCTCCTGTCCGGTGTTTTTCAATTTTTGCAGGAGGTACAGATGTATGACAAGATTTAGATTAGGGGTTTGAATAACATCTCTGTAATGTGTGGTGCAGTGGCAACCCGGACCACTGCCCTGTGACTGAGGTTGGCGCTAATGACCAAGTTGTCGACGCGCCATTAAGCCTCAATCCCCCCCCCCCCCAATACAAAGCTGCAAAATCTTTGTTGTGCCTAGCTCCGTCTCTGTATACCCGTCCATCTAAATGTGTATATTTAAATAGTATGACACAATCGTATAATCCACCTTTAGAGAATACAGGCACTATTCTCGACTTTATATCTTTAAGTAACGAAGTCCAAGATAACACTGCTTCGGGTTGCAGCTCGAAGTATTCATTTTCTGTTATGAGGAACCCAGTGCCCATAACTCTTACTTCGGCACCTTTAAAAGTATTCATTCGTTTATGGCTTTTTACTAATTTCATTAATTCGTTCAACAGTTTTTCTACCAGAAGGGCGGAAGGGGAAAGCATTTAACTTCTCGTACTCTCTTCCTTTTTTACCACACCTGTAGACAAAAAGAAGTAATGAACTAGGCCAACCAAACAAGTCGAGAACTTACGTTTTCCGTTTTTTTTTGGAGGGGGTCAAATAACGAACTCCAACAACAACAAATTTCTGTTTATTATTTTCTGCTAGACCCTTTTTCTTTCCATTAGATACATGGCTTATTTCGAGAGGCAGAAATTAAACTAATTACCACCTTATAGTGGTTGGAATTTCGTACAGAGTTGGTCAGCATTAGATTTTAAATACAAATTGTGTTAGTTACTAGTGTCAATATTATATCTTTCTATCCCATAAAACTAAGCTCAGAAGAGAAGACGTCACGTTCTGCGTAAGAAAAGAACAATCTCAATTTGGGGCAGCATTTTACATTTCCCGTGACTTTTGGCCCCAGAACATAAAGAAAAACCGGACCTTTCAAAAAACCGCTTTCCAAACAAGAGTTGACTTCTTCCACCAATCGGTCTGTGATACTTTCGTGACCTGACAGTATGAGAATACGAAGGTTTGGACAACATTTTGCTAGGAAAATACAACTTTCTTCCAGCTTGCTTCTACCAGAGCCAGAGATATTAAAAGCAAACTTTTCCAATCGTCCTTGTGCTGCCAAAGTTTCTATCCCTTCACCGGTTGCTTCTGTAAAACGCAAATTCAACTCAGTCAAAGATGGTGCCGATGCAAGTGCAACAACTCCTGCATCAGTAACCTTTGTACTTGAAAGGTTCAAGGACTTAAGTTTCTTGCATTTTGCCACTAATATTTTCATGAGGTGGTCATCCACTCCTATGGCTTCCTCCAATGAAAGTACCTCTAACTGAGGTATCACGTCTGGGATGCAATACCATTCACTTGGTTTCATTGAATACCGTCTTAAAGACAAGTTCTTTAAAGTAGTTTCATAGTAACGCAAAACTTTCTCTAGCTTAGCAAGTGGAAGGCAACGCCATGAGCTCGTTACAGTCAATTCTGCTAAATGATGGCATTTTTTCACCAGTTTTTCAAAAACATCTTTCATGTTAATAACAGTATTGGAAAAGTAGATTCCCTTCAAATCCGTTTTCAAAGAATCTATAAAGTTACCGGTAACTTGCACATTGTCTTCCAGATGCAAATATTCTAATGAACGGCAATGCCTCAGGAAGGAACTGAGGATGTCATCATTCAACCATGGAGAATAAACTATAAAAACCCTTTTCAACTTTGAGCATCTTTGGGCTAAATTTATGAGGTAGCCAGCGCACTCGTCTTCCAGTTTATCCAACCTGACTTCTGTGAGATTTGGGCAGTTGTCTCCTATTATGTCCAGCACTTTATTCGTTAAGTCTAACTTCCATCCGTTCGCGTCGTACATCATCATTGCCACTTTCAGTTGTTTCACCCTTCTACCGCAACGAGACAAAATGGCTAGCACAACGTCATCCGTTAAAGGGCTGTGTTCCAATCCCAGCTTTCTGATAGCACAAAAGTCAAGTTTAGTTGGGTAATTCCACAGCCCATTTGTACCAATATTTCTCCACGTCCTGCACACAAGTTCAGTTCTAATTCGTTCTTTTGTATTTAAGAAACAAAAAATCTTTTCCAAAATTTCATTCGGCAAGTCCTGAATTATAGCATGACCACTACAGGGTTCCAGCTGACTGAAGTTATCGTTCAATGTTTCCAATGCAGAGTTTGACATGTTCTTGAAATCTCCGGGAAATCTGTTTTTTTTTTTTGTTAAATACCAAACCTGATCCTATCCAAAACTGTACCAACTTACATTAAAAAGTTAGCCAGGTCTCTTTGATTCTGACAGCATTTGAAGTAACGATCACGATCCAGTGTTACTACATGTAGCGTTATCAGCAGAGTAACACTGTCAAGCTAACGCTGATAAGTAACAAGATGTAGATATCATATCGTTGTTTATTAAATAACAAGGGGATGATTGACAAGCTGCACCTCTTGTAAAAGATACTGGTAATAATTAAGGTTGGTAAATCTGATATGATGCCAATAACGTCATAATATGATTACTCAAGACGAAAAAAAGAATGAACTGCAGGGTGTGGTGAGCTACAAATGGAACCCCAGAAAAATAATATTTTGTCCGACACAGTAGTTTTGATAAAAAACAAAAGATGAAAAATGAAAAAAAGGAATGTAACATTTAACCAAAGTATGGGGTTTAACAGACAGTAATGGCTTTTGCCACAGATAATTATATCGTAAATCTTGATCCACGCACTTGACTTCAAAATTATTTGTGCTTCAAAATGTGCTTCAAACATAGTCCTACATAGACCTGCACAGATCGTAAGGATATACAAACAAAAAGGGAAATTATCGAATTACATCATTTTCAACAGCTAAGGTTATCTTCACGTTACCTTCAGCCACCCTGAGTATACGTTTCAGTAGGGTTTGCTGATGGCTAAAGAAACGAAATTAGCTGAAAATACTAACAGTAAACGAAGAAACACAATGGAGCTAACATTTTGAGCAGCTTATGATGACAAGTGAGCAGGAATAGTGTGGAAAAAATTCTAGAATCATTATGAGTTCGGAAATCGAACCATGGTCTTTGGATTAGGCTGGCCTCCATGCAGCAAATCCCTTTGTAAACTAGCCATTACGAATTAATGTCGCTGTACAAATGAGTGATATCAGGAGTATGATTCCAACCCTGGACAAACATACACTATTCGCTGTTTATTTTTCTATTTTTTTTTTCCAGTTTGGGAAGTTCCATGCTATTTCCCGTTATTCCGACTAAGACCTATTTTTCCGACTCGGACTTTGGTAGGGCGTGAATGTTTTTTTACCTAATTATTTGAGCTGTTGTCTTGTGTTATCCCACTTCGATTAACAGCAACAACATTTCCTCTGCCGAATGGAGTCATGGCTAAGACTGCGTAGCTTTCCTAGCGTAATGGAGTCATAGCTATGACTATGTAGCCTTCCTATGCTAAAATCCACCCACATTAGTCAGTGGAGTAAGTGTTACCGACGCGACCAAAGCCTGCTTACAACTGATCTGTCTGTATTCATCCGCGAGCTCCAACTCAAACAATAATGCTGAATAGCATAACAATTCATTCGCGCGAATATTTTTAATGCTTTAATAATTTCACATTTTTTATGCAGTGTTACACTATAGCATTTCTTTATTGTTAATATACTTATTGTTTAAAATGCTTAATAGTGTATGTTATTTCTGCATTACGAATGTTTTCTCTCTTTTCAAAAATGTTCCTGAAAAGAGCCGTACTGGTTTGGCCTTTTAAAAGACCGTTTTGAGGAGCGTTAGAAGCAGGTGGTGTATGGAGGTGGGGGGGGGGGAGGAGAGCAAACTGTAACGAATGTCTTACTTCACTCCTAACGTGGCGCTTTCGTTACTATTTCAAACCAAACTTGTCAAACTTTCCGAAATTCATCATAAGCCTGTTCAAACACTGATTCCGTGTGGCCAGCATTAACTCACGTTTCCTCCAATAATGTATGTCCTTCTCTCTCCCTCTATCTCCCCCCCCCCCCCCCCCGCTGAAACAATAGCCTATCGTCTCGTTCAATGGCCTGGCCAGGTTAGCCAAGCTGTGACGCTGACGTTTACGACGAAAAGTAAACTACAATTCCTGAGTAATACGTCTCATTGTCGTAAGTGAGAAATTTGGTACAGAATCGTATTTGTTTACGGCACGTGTTACTTTGCAACAGTTGCAATGTCGTCATTTCGACAAAAATCATGAACTTTTTCCGAATTTCTGAAAACGTAAATTCGTCGAATTTTAACCTTCGCGTGTCCGTGCATCGCAGTAAGCTGTCTATTGAATAACGGTTGTGATCGTATCGTGTTTTCGCACCTTCAATTAATGCATAGTTTACGGTTCGACAACATCATGATATCAACAGCATTATTGCAACCAAACCTACATGTCAGCCTTACGTAAAACTCTTCGTTGATATTTTTTCCTCCTCAACAGAATGGTGCGTTATGCATTGTTCGTATTTCGTTTGCGTGGCGCAGTCAAACACTCAACACTTACTTTGAACTCTGTTCTGCAACGATAGACAGCAGCTTCGGACACGCCGCCCAGCAATCGTGTTTCTTTTGCAAATCCACGAATAGATTTCTTTGATCATGTTGGCGCGGTTGGCTGTAGACATTCATTACAGTTTGCTTTTGGGAACTCGAAAGGCACCTGCAGAAGCCATCGCTTGCGCTGTTGTTGGCATCGCCGCCATCTTGGAACTACTTCCGTTTGGAAGACAAGTGGCTGTCAAAACTTAAGATCAGCTGAAAAATGCTAATCGACTAATTTTTGGTGTTTCATGAAAATTATGTATGGCCAAATACCGTACCTGAATAGTTTCTGAGAGCGTTTCATCCCTAAAAAGTTTTGGTTGATGCAGGGAAAACACGAACTACGTTAAGCCTACCGTCGTAATCCAATTTCAACACAGGCGTGAAGAGGCTCTATCACATCGCTAACTCTCTCTTCACTGACTAATGTGGGTGGATTTTACCATAGTCTAGTGGCGTCATGGCTCTGACTAAATGTTTCCTAGCTGGTTTGGAAGTCTTTAATTTGATCAGAGAGATAGCTGAGACGGAAAGACCATCTGCGGTTTGATCTGGAGTTCAATCGTTCGATTCTCAGTCGCTTCATCTCACTGAAATATAAGTCCACATAAAGACATAACGATTTTAGTGTACGATTTTGGTTATTTTGCTAGTCTGTTTCCATTACTCCCGTATTAACCACTTCCACCCCTATTCTTTGTCCTGATATTGCATGAATCCTAACGTGCGAGTTATAAAACGGGGCAAGTTATATTCTATTGTGTGAAAGAAGGGGAGGGACACCTTTATAAACGCTGCTATATACGTTTTGTAATTGTGGCAGATGTGCTTTTAAATGCGGTATTTTAATATTTAAAGTTTGTATAGCATTGTCGGTCTGGCATACCAAGTGTGATAATGCACTGGCATCCCGAAGGAAACACCACCATAGTTTAATGTAAAATAATATATCAAGGCGAAGCAAAAACAAAACAACAACAAATTGGTCGAAATTTTCAAAATGCGTCGTTGGTGTTCAAGGTAAACCGCCCTCCTGGAAAACGTTGTTGTAATGTTACAATGTTTCTGTGAATACGCAGAATCAGAGCTACGTGCAGTTCCACTATTGTGGCGCGTTTGGCCATCCCTGCCAAAAATCCATAATAAACACTTATAGAAAATCAGAAAAATTCGTAAAATTTAATTTTACAAGATGCAGTCGTAAAATTCCCCCCTGCCAAAAACTGTTACTTTCTCCACCGACACAGTCAACTCTTTCGCGTGACATCAGTGGTTGGCTCCTTTTGTCTTAAATTCATATGATGAGTTGTTAAAAGCATAATTTGAAAGGTAAACAAACACGTCTGGTTCTACAAAAAAAAAGACTTGGGAGCTTCCAAAAGTAGATTTCCTTGTAAAGTCGGTAGTTTCGGATCTCACAGTAATTAAGACAGAGAGAGAGGACCTGAACATAAATCTATGTGCTCTACCTGATTCATTGCTACAGTGTTTTTTTTAAATATGTTTTAACAATTTACAAAAGACGAACGAAGGTAAGCCTTTCCGTACCCGTTTAAGAGGGGGGGGGGGGGGTTGAGGCTTAATGGCGCGTCGACAGCCATTAAGGGTTTGAGAAAATAAGGCTTCTTCCCTTATTGATGCGTGGCAATCATAGTTTTTTTTATAGAATGGCAACATGTGGCTTAGCTGCCCCAGTGCAGACCATGAGGCTTCCCATGAATGTTTGCCATCCTCCTCACTTTGCAGGAAAAATAACACAGCTCAGTATCGTTCTGTTGTTTGGATTTGCCCATAGCTGGCTCTTATCACTGGGTAGACCTAACCAATATCACTCCTTTTGTGACGTCACGCTGCACTCAATACGTTCAGCTTCTGGTCTAATCACCATTTTTGTAGTTTGTGCTTAAGGAAAATGTTCCCTACCTATATTACCCTTACACCTACAAGGGTAATTTTATTTCACCAGTTATTTGAAATGCTGGAAAATATAGATTTTAGACGCTTTAATACGAACTAGAATCCAAAGTACCGAATTCACACAACGTATTACAAATCATAGCCACTAAATAATAATTATGTGAGCACCATAAGCACCTAAATACATTGAAAATGAAGCAAGTGTGTTATCAACCGTGCTTCATACCAACAATTATACTCTTGAGGTAAAGAGTGGTAACGATTACATTTCAGTGTTCAACATAACCCTTTAGCATGGAAGAAAACTTTAAATGGTAACTATTTCACTAATCAGTGCGTCATTTCTTACCCATTACTATTTAGCGTGGTATTTCAATGCTAAAACACGGTGGTGACATCACGCTAACACATCTCCATGCTGAAAGTGTAGTCGTTATATACGATTAATGTGAAAACCCACAAACGTAACCCTGTGGAGCCGTGTAACAGATAACATATAATGACCCTCTTTTCATAAGTACAAAACAGAAATTTGACCAGCACACTCCAGTACAAAACCAGCATAAACAGGCACATTTGTACCTGGCAACATTTTTAGTACCAACGAAAAAAACATTAAAAAAAGCATGTCACATACTACATCGACTGCACAAGTTAACCTTAACCCGACAACCTTTTGTCCCAACGGTACGAAAACGAGGCTATTCCACACGTTGACATTAATACTCCTAAACACTTATGACTCACGCCCGTAGCGCATTTTTATACTCTAATGTTATTTAAACTATTAAAGTAGGAAAAAAAAGGCCTTACCTTAAACACAAAATTTGAAAAAAGGGACATTAAAAAAAGGACGTCTTTCTCTTAGCCCTGACTTTCTTAGATAGGAAGTTTCCGTTTATGAATTTACATCAGTTTGTATGTAAAAATTATTAAATTCATTATAATTCACAAATAAAATTTACAAATAAAAATGTCTAAAAATTCAAATAAGTCGATAAGGTAGCTTGACGTCCCACCTTACCATTAAAAGAAAACACATCCGTGAGAAATAGGTATTTAATCAGTGATAAAGGCTAGCGTAGCACTCGAATATCTTAGGGTGGAGAAAAATCTTTCCCAACCCCGGCTCCCTCGACATTGGACTGCCTGTTTCTTGCAAACGATCAATTATCGCAGTTAACCACCTATTGCTCACAGATATATATTACTTAATAATGCATTGTGGGACCTACTAATATTGCATTTCTTATAGTCTGTCATCATACTATAGTTAACCTGAAGCAGCAAAACCGTAAAACATCAACGCTTATTTATTTACAAGTAAATACGTAGCTTAGCAACAAGTAGACTAATATCAAGCAGCAATAAGAAGCCCAAGAACCTAAAACCAAAGAATCAAACAGAAAGAACTTTATACTTTTTGTCACCAAAATTTATTTACATCTTAACAAACTTTGTACTCTAAACTGACTATAAGACTAAGCCCAACAAATATGACTATATATTTAGCGGAACAAGTTGCTAGATTCCTAAATAACTTCAGAATAGTGAAAAGTTTTCAAGTGTACCAGTCTAGGAAACACCTTAGTTTTTCCTAATTCTTAATCATTTCTTCATGCTTCGTTTGAAAGTCATGTGTTGCGTTCTGCCATGAAACAAAAGGCTTGGCTGTGAACTAAATTTTTCCCCACAGAGCTCACATGGCCACATCAAACGTTCTTGTCGGGGAACATGAGTCAAGATGTGGTTATCCAGATCGCGACGACAGGTGAAACATTTGCCGCACTTCAGACACTTGTAGCGTTCCAAATGAATGTTTCGATGTGTTCGCAGAGAATACTGTGTCGCGAAACGCTGGTGACAGATTTCGCATTCCGTAAAACCGTTTGCTCCCTGTCTTGCTCTGATAACATCTGTAATTAGAAAGGGAAATTTTAGATAAAAGGTATTCAAACTTCTAACCTTTTGCAGTTTAAAAAAAAAAATAGTACATGTAATTTTTAAACTATAAACAGGACGGAAAGCCAAATCTGCTCAAAAAAATGACAAATAAATACGAATGCAAACCTATTTCTTGGACTTAAATGCCAGACTGCAGTCAACATAGTTTTAAAATAAATAAATACGGATGCAAACTACCTTTGTTGCCTTATGGACTGAAATTTCGGTATTTGTGGAGTTTAAGCGAACCACGATAAATCGATCGATTTTGGTACGTACCGACCTAAATCTTCATCCTCTTCTCATTTCACGTTACAAAAATGGGGGGGAAATGTTTTTTTTGGGTTATGTAAACACATTTTTTAGCTTTCCAAACACGTTTTTTAACCATGTAACACGGTGAGCCCGGC
>JAHWFP010205851.1:0-50480 GCA_023313725.1 Lithobius niger | reverse complement strand
ACTCAAATGCAAGACGTAAGAATTGTAGTCTTAATAAGTTAGACAGTGATAGTTAACTGCTGCTTAGATTGTTTTTAATGGATTAAAAAGCCATTTTTTATATTAATCATAAGGCAGTGAGGAATACAAAATTTCCATTTCACGCTTTTAAAATGCTTCAAAACAATTTTTAAGTGTGATTATTAACCCTTAAAGTGCTGAGGACGAGTATACTCGCCAAAAACACAAGCACAGCTTGGAGTCCTAAAAACAGAGTCCAAAATATGCACGAGATGGCGAACAATGGAGAAACGACAACAATATTAGGTTCCCTTAACAAGCCGACTCTAGAGACGGCCGTGGCCAAGTTGGTAGAGGCATGTGCCTGAAGTTAAAGAACTCCTTCAAGTTGCTAGTTTGAGTCCCGTCCAAGTTACCCCTACTTTTTTGGAGATAGAAAATTAATTCAGCAGTCAAAGGGCTAAGTGTATATCGCTCATTTCCCTAGACTTGCCCCTTTAACTAGCTTTCAGGATAATAACTTAAAGTTGGTTTTTGCACTGTTTAAAATAAATTTACCATACAAAAAAATGGTAAGATTGTGACAGGGATTCTGATGGAAAAAGCTGTAACAAGATGCCGTACTGGCCCCAAAAGAAGACGGTATGTTTTTTTCAAATTTGTTTGTTTTATTAAAACTGCATCTTCATCTTATATTCGCGTCCAAATCCATAACTTGGCCAAATTTAGACAGATTTTGAAGTTTGAAATCACCAGTTGAATCATTTTTTCGAGAGCTATCCATTGGTGCTAATAAGAAGTCAGTAGCTCGTATAGATTTTGAATTACTTAGCAAAAACTAAGATGGGGTCTCAACAATTGTTATGAAGTCCGCAACAAAAAATAAATAAAAAATTCTTTAATATGATTTTGAATCGGCATTGGCTGAATTATGCTGTGGTATCAACTATGGTAATAGGGGCACTGGCAGAATCTTGGGTGAAAGTTTTCCACATTATAATTGTGCCCGTGTATTTTTGTTGAATTTATTAGCCCAGCCCAGTACGGTAACAGGGATGTGCCGTTCGTAATAGTTTTGTGTTTGAGAAATATAAAAAATCACACTAGTTAAACTGCTTCCAAAGTTTATCATAAATGATAAAAGATTTGTGGTGTTATGTGGTCCTTAAATGTGACAATTTTTGGTTTGAAAACATTGCAATGATGTAATTTTCACCTAACGTGTCATGTTAATGAATGTGGACGAAGGTAAAAGGATAAAAGTTGAAATAAATGTAAAATGGAATTTTAGTGATTATTTTTTCAAATCAAGCAACCAGCAGTGGTGGTGGTGGTGGAGGGTTGTCGTGTAATGTTGTTAATGATAAACTGGTGAAGGCAGTATTAAACTTTATTAAAATAAACAATTAAATGCTGACAATATATTTTTGATACATTGTAGGTCTCCCACCCGATACATTAATTGGGCACAGTGATCGGTTTCGGAAGCAATTTTATCAGTAAGTATGTTGTGTAGCATTTGTTTAGAATAGTAGCCCGGTTATGTAACAATAGGCAACTATGTACTTTACCGTAGTCATAAAGTTTGCAGCCAAAGCAAATCAACAGTGTTTGTGTTGTATGGTTTGCTCACTGGTACATAGTACGTATTTACGTCGTCGTAGTAAAGTTAAAATTAAAAAAAAAAACATCATAACCTAAAGCATTTGGTAATTTTTAAATAATTTTTAACTTTTTAACAAGGGTATTTTAGTGATTTTTACAACTTAACCATGGAAGAGTGCCGTACATATAAATTAACAGTTATAGAACTAAAGTAACATACCGTGTGTATTTTGCAGTGACCACTATTAAATCACCAAAGATCGCACCAATTAATCTACTACTGATAATTCGTAAGATTTTTCTGTACCTCGCCTACAATGTCCAAACCCAATTACAGGTTATAAAGCCTGGATCAACGTTAGGTAAACACGAATTGTCCCCAGAATAATGGATTGATCAACCCCCAATTTCCTTTTTCCCTACCCAACTATATTTTCCAGATTTTATTACTTTCTCTACCTCCTATTGCCGTATGAACTTAACCATAAAGTGTACATCTTATGTTAGTGCACACAAAGAGCACCTAGTCTCGTTTTGCAATAATATGAATAAGTAAAGAACTGAAATTTGCCTCGTTTGCGAAAAAATCAGTTTGCATGTCGAAAAAACATGAAGTTATAGCCGGCTTCGTTCACCCTAACCGAAAAAGTAAACACACGCTGCCATTGTAGTAGCTAACCCGTCCTTCGTGACAGTGGCGTAACAAAGTGTCTCTGGGCCCTTAGGCGAAATTTATGGTCGGGCCCTCCCCCATTTATTGCACCCCCCACCCTCAATCTTTGACCTTTTCGACTGTCTTGGTCCAAATTACACACATACTGTAGATTTTTTGGTTTACGTTACCCGAACAACTAACAACTTTTCAGTCCAAACAAATTACTTCGTAATGCAAACAGACAATAATATTTGAAAAAAATTTATAAAAAAACATGTCTGTGTGGCATTTTTTAGCCTACTTAACTGTCGAATTATTGTGAAACTTTGCTTAGTAGGTACAATATTACACTTGTTAAATGGGAACTTGGACTTGCTTATAACATATTGTACTTTGAACATGAAATTTGCATACCGTAGTTAGTTCACTACTTGAGGCTCTTGCGGTGATACTTTCGACATGTTTTTTTCAATGCAAAAATCTCAGTAATGTTGTCCATGTCTATATTTTATCGCCTGGGGGGCCCCCGAGTTGCAGGGGCCCGTAAGCAATGCTTACCTAGCCTACCTGTATGTTACGCCACTGCTTCATGACCCCGAACCATAGTGCTAGATATCAGAACTCTGACGAATAGTTTCGGCGTTAAAGGTATGACCAAAAATATGCTAAATATCTGGTAACTAAAATTTATATTTGCTATTAAATTGATATTCATTATATTAAAAATAAATAAATAACAATATTCATTACGTGTGCTTGTTTCAAACGAACAAAAGTCACTAGAAAAACGCACACTTTCACAACAGAAGACACTCACACTGTCTAGCGAATTTTCGATAGTTTACTACTATCTTCCTCAGGCCTTAAAGTTAGTTTGGACTCTGTTTACATCCCTGTTGTTTTCACCGTTGTTGTTTCACCGTGCTTGTTTCATTACACAATAGCCCTTTCCCTCCTTTAGGTTACGGCAATTCTATGTCAACTCCAGTACACTACAGTACTTCAAGTATCTCATCCAAATACCCCTTTTACCAGAGGTAAGTTTTGCCGTTCTTTGATTTTGCTCATTACTACAATTTCAATGGCTTTTCTAACCTTTATTTTTAGTTACTGCTGAAAATATACATTCCCTGTCTTATTATCAGATCCACCCTTATTGAGGCTCAAATCTCTAGCGAAAAGTTGGCTTCTCTGCTGGGCTCGCAGCTTCCCTTACTGTGCATGTGCTGGCTTCTATATAAGGCACTCGCGATGAAGCATACTTCATGTTTCTTCCTAGGGCACCACGTCGTTTGGTCGTTCTTCTGGCTCACCTGACACGTTGTGTTCTTCGGTTCCCCACGGCCTCCATGGACCCGTGTAACCATGGCCTCCTTGGACCCGTTGGTCCATCTTTTTGGCAAAGGTTTCCTTGCGTGGCAGGATACTAGCCTCTCGGTTCTCACCGACGGTTCGTCTCCAGGGGGGTTTCCTCCTCACCCTTCGGTCTCCACGTCGTCCAGACCTTGCACTCGGTTCCTTCGGTACCACCTCGGCAACCGACAATCGCCAGTGTTTTCCACCTTCACTACGAAGTCGTTTATCCTCGAGTTTTCGGCGCCCACTTGCGCCTGTGTACTACAGCACGGGCAACAGGATAACCGGGCAACCGGCACCTGCCTACCGGATCTTCATTTTTGTTTGCTAGCCAGTTGGCTACGGTCCCACTGTCCCAAGGGTGGACAAAATTTTGCCTTTTGCTGCGTTTCTACACCCAGGTGATCTTGCGCTCGTGCACTACAGTACGAGCATCCGTGCCAGCACGTATCTACCTGCTACTGCGAGTATGTATCATGCATCCGGGCGACCGGAGCTCGACCACCTGGGCATCCGAGCCCCGGGCCGCATTTTGGTGAATCACGATCTCCTGTCTACCTACTTCTTTGAAGATGCCTCTTGCTTCCACGGCCGGCATTGTCTTGCCACCTAATCGTCAGTCCATCTTCTGTTCCTTTGTCGACATCGAGGGCCTGGATCCAGGTCCATGATCAGGCCCGGTCCTCCCCCCCCCAATTCTCTGCGGACCACCGTCAGTCCACTTTCTTCGGGAACAAGGATCCCCGTCCACGGTCCCCCAGGCCTATGGGCCGGCCTTCCGGATACCCAAGGGAACCGAGGTACCAATGCTGAGCAATCAGTACGACACCAGTCGGTCGACACGTCTGTATATAGATACAAATAGCCAGCATTGGTTGTCTTCATCGTCATGACTTGTTGCCAAACGTCAGAACGTCATCTGTACCTTCTCTGCCACGTTCGTAGCAGCATTCCGGGCATTACCCCTTGCTCCGAAACCTCTACACATCGTCTACCATACGCCAACTGTCACTGTCAAGCCTCGGGCATTGCCTTTCACCCTGACGTCCTACTTTCGTTTTGTAGCCTTTCCTACTCTCCGTTTGCTACATGGAGGAACCGGTACCTTACCAATAATTATACTTTCCACTCAGCCTTATTCTTTTTAAAGCATGCACTCCTATTGGATTTCCATAATCGTTCATGGCAACAGATGGCTCATCAGCTGCAGCTCCTTCACCCCTGTCACCAACACTTTGCAGACGTCCCGTTACGGTTTCGGTTCCTCACGGTTGTACTCTCCCACAACGTCCATACGGCCTCCGCCAAGCTGACTATTACGCTTTCAACGATTTCCGCTCGAATGTACATGGGAACCTTATCATAATACAACCAGGTGCCTTGCACCGACCAGTCGCCTTCTATATACAAAACATATATTTATACCAATGATGGATTTGATACGACGGACACATGAGAAACTCGCCATTGATCCTCAAAGCCACTCGGGGTCCTTTCCGGTCGCTGATTACTCCAAGTTATCGTCACTTTGAGGTTATGTGCCTTGTCATTTATTTACATCTATTTGCTCATTCCTCAGGCCCAGAACGCGATCGTCATCCCGTCGATGCTAGGACAACCATCCACATCCCGCTTCTACTCGGTTACTTTTTATCGACGATGTCCTTTGCCGCCCTTTGGACCCCTCTGTGGTTCTCGGTCGTCTTCCACGATCCTCTGATTTCGTCGGCACTCCGGCTTTTGTTCCCTTTTCACCTGTACCCTCCCGACTCCGGGACAGTTCTCCGCCGGGTTGACGCTCGGTTCACTGGTCTTTGATTCTGGGTCTGCCGGCTCGCAGCACGGGTGCTTGTCGACCTTGGTACCACCGCCATGTTTGACGAGGTCTGATAATAAGATAAGACAGGTAATGCATATTTTCAGCGGCAACTAAACACTGAAACTTACTACGGGCACCTGGTTGGAGTTTGTTTTTATTGCCTAACTGAAAATATACATTAACCTCTACCCGCCCGGCCTCCCCTCTCGTTTAAGATAACCGGAGAGGAAGAAAGATGAGATATGCACTATCGCGAGCCCCTTATATAGAGGCCTGCACCAGCGCATGCGCAGTAAGAGAATCTGTGAGCCTGGCAGAGAAGCTAACTTTTTGCTAGGGTTTTGAGCCTCAATAAGGGAGGTCTGCTAATAAGATAAGACAGTAATGTATATTTTCAGTTAAGCAATAAAAACAAACTTCAACCAGATGCCTCTGGTAAGTTTCAGTTTTTAAACCGGTGGAAAGCCCAAACCAAGGTTGGGCGTGTAGCAGCATGGAGCTTGCTTCTTAGGTGGGCAGAACACTGCATCTAAGAATATCAGATCAGATCTGATATCATATCGTGATATCAGATCTGTGCAGTCCATCGTTAAGCTTGTTTCTATTCTCTTTGCTCATCAGTATTTTGGAGTGCTCAAACACAGAATGCTTATTAACGCGACGTTGCCCATTGTTTGAGCGCTTCATTGTTTGCTCCGGGCTTTATCTCATTTCTCCCTGATCCTACCCCGTTATGATGTATGATTAGTATTAGCGAGTTTGCTTTATTGCACACGAGCAATAGTTTTGTATGACATCCTTTACCCTGACCATTTTCTCTATCGGTGTATAAGTGTCGGTTGTCTACCGTTGGTGAAAGAATGTGTTTCTTAGATTAATAAGTAAGATCAATAAATAACGCTTGGTTAGGCTGTCAAAGAATTCTGAATGTCCATACTCCTAGACGGATATCTCTGTATATTTGATCACAGCCTACACATAGTCTGTTATCTGGGCCAAGTGTTAGAACCTGTATTTTTAATTCAAAAGGTCGTCCGTTCAATTTACCACTCGCTTCCATCCTACTTTTAAGTTCCAATGACAATTTTTTTTTTCTGCAGAGTGCACCGTAAGTAATGTTAGTAGGTCTACTGTTGGTAATTGAACTATTGTTTGACGTGGCCTGGAGGTTTAAAATTCCACTTATGTTTTTAATGTTCTGTATGTCATAAGCATTGAAGGTGCTGCTACTTGGAACAATGATTGGTTCACTTATGCGAATAAATTTGTTAAGTCTTGTGGTGTGCAAGAATGAGATCATACCCCCTTTCAACTATTTTCTACTTTTTCAAGCTTTGAAAGCAACCCAAAAAATGCATAAAATGCCAAAAAAAACGCGCATATTGAGAGTTTTCGCTCATTTTGCTCCCGCCCCTCCCAAATTGACTCTTATTCCTTGAAGTGATAGTTTATTTTGACAAACCTTGGAAAGTTAGTTTCTTTATAGGTCAGTTTGTATTGTATTGGAACATAATTAAGGTGGTTAGCAGCGCGAATTTCAAAATGAGGTGATTTTCGAACGTTTTGTGCTTAATTTTTTCTTCTGAAGAAGGTGAAAGGACTACCACAGACCCTGTGTGTAATCACCGAAGATTTAAGTGTATTTGTCCGTGTGTGGTAATAGCGTATTCGTTCTGATGATGTCATCAAATCGCCACAGTAAAAGTAGTAAACACCGGTTACCGGTTTTTCCGACATAATTAACTACTTTTCTGTACGACAGAGGTACCCATCTCTTCCTCCCCAGACCAAGCAATTTCTTATTATCACCACCTTTTCCCTTAACAGTTCCAAAAGTTATTTATTTTATACTGTTTGAGGGAAGGGCAATTACTGCCCTGTGGGTACCCCTGCTGTGCAATCGTAATTTGAACCTCTTTCTTATCGCAAACCTTCCAACGAATTGTAGTGCTGCTTCCAACTGTGCAGTTGTCATGCTGCACAACGTGTGCTTTAACTACCTGTGCATTAGATTAATAAATACTTTGCCTACTTTTCTTTCAGAATCCTCCAAACTTTCTAGTCCAGGCTGACTTGAGCAGCCATTTAAGTCCGGTGGTTATTCTCCCTCCGCAGGCTGACACGCCTGACAATGACAGTTTGTCAGATGTTGTCCTTGTAGATACGGTGAGTGGAATTATTGTCAGTAAATGGATTTAGAAAAAAAAATTGCGGAGGAGTAGGTAACGAATTTCAAACATTTGTGGAAGAATCGGAGCCATGTATATTTTAAAGAAAACAAATGGACATGGCTAACCATGCTATGTGTGTAGTTAGTAAGCACGTTAGCCCAAAAATAAATTGAAATAAAAAATAGTTAATTGAGAGTTTATTGAAACCGAGGGGTGTTCGGGTATCCAAATATCTGGATAATCCAATTTCACGCAACCCCCTCCCCCCCCCCCCCCACCCCCTTTCAAAAAAAAAAGACACAAACACTTTCACTCGGCTCTGTTTCGTTATCGTTAATTTGACTTGAATGTTCAAGTACTGCACAAATTTGCAATGAAATGATTCAAGAAGCAAAAAGCAAGGTCAATTTTCATCCCTTATCTAAAAAAACAGCAAATTTCTGAATATTTTACAAGAATGGGAGTATATTTTACAAGAATGGGAGAATATTTTACAAGAATGGGAGAATATTTTACAAGAATTGTGGAATTGACAAAGATCTTCGGATAATTAGTAAGACTGGGCGGATCAGGTTTTGTTTGCCTGTGGTGCCATTAAAAGAAGCTGGCCTATCCCAAATCCCTATTCTGTTTAGCGATCCCAAATCCCTTTTGACCGATCCCAATTCCTAATAAGCGAAACACTCTACTACTGCAACATGTCTTGCCTTGTAACATTTGGTTTGTAATTTCTAAACAGTTTAAACTTCGAACATTCAAAGTAAATGATGGTTCAATTTTTCATGTTTTTATTTGCCGATCCCAATGACGAATAATGAAATATCGGTAAAGATCGGGATCGGTAATTGGGATCTGCCCAGTCTTAATAATGCAGATTTGGATTAGCAAGGCGTTTGGGGTAATCAGTATTCGGACAATCAATATGTTTGCCCAGAAGCAGAATATTTTCTGCCGGTTTGCGACAAGCTTTTTACAAACTAAAAACGGTGTGCGGGTAGAGGGAGGTGTCTGCGAGTTGCAAGTATGGTGTGAAGGTGGAATTTTGCATTGTGCAGAATTTTGAGTCGGGCCCATTTTGGTTCATGAACAAGTCTCCTGCGAGAACGTTTTTTCTAGACCTTTGTAGGTTATTTTTGCTAAACAACTTGAGAACGACCATACCTATCGTCATGACAATAGCACCATTCGAAAGCTCTCGATAAAACGGTTAAAATGGTGTATTTGAATGTCAAAATCGGTCGTAAAAAAAAGTGCAGGATAAATTGTACTGCAACACTGCCAGCCGTGCTGCAACGTAGCGTCGCGCGTCGCTCTGATTCTGCTACAGGGGATGTTTGGATATTCGAAGTTCATTTGTGTGTGTTCTGATATTGTTCTTGCAAAACCTAAATAAAGCAGTTATTGTTTTATTTGATAAGCAGTCGGCACCGGTTTCCACGAACTTCAAGGGGCACAGCACATGCTCTTATAATTGAAAATTCCTTATACCCGAACAAGAAAAGCATTAAATCTACCAAAATGTTCGATTAAAAACTATTTAAAAAAATAATAAATAATTTCCTTATTATTGTGTCATTCTAGTACAGTAAAACTTCTTTTAACTCGAACTCCACCGAGGCTGGCATTGCAGTTTGAGTTAAGCGGACTTTGAGTTAAACGGAAACGCATTAAAACATATGACAGGCTGTTGGCCTGGGGAATTCCGACATCTTTGCATCCAATTTTTGCTAAGTGCAGATTTGTTTAATATGTGAAATGTACTACATTCCTCAGTAAAAACAGCAAAAATTATTTTTCAGGTAGAAAAGTGACACAGAATGCATGGTGTCAAATAGTAAAATTACCATCCGAAGTTTGAGTTAACCAATATTTGTTTGAGATAATGAGGGTAATTTTGTATTGGGCCAACCAAATAGCACAAAATTGTTTGACTTAACCAATAGTTTGACTTAAGCGAGTTTGAGTTAACGAGGTTTTACTGTAGTTATGAAATGTAAATGGAAGTAGATGTGTAGTTGCTCACAATTGAAACCATTTAAGAAGCTCTTATTTTTCAATCAGTACTGTGTAAAATATATCTTAATTTTTGATTACTTTTTTTGTGTTAACCCTGGTTAAATTTGAATTTATTGTAATTTTCAGACTGCAACAGATCTGTTGGGTGCCGATTTACTTGATAGGAATGGGTCAGTTTCGCCCGAACAGTTAAGTGAAAAGTACGTTTATTCCCATATTTCTGTACCGTTAATTTATATATTCCCTTAACCTTGTCCCTTAACCTTTCCCTTAACCTTGTCCCTTAACCTTGTCCCTTAACCTTGTCCCTTAACCTTGTCCCTTAACCTTGTCCCTTAACTTTGTCCCTTAACCTTTCCCTTAACCTTGTCGCTTTATGTGCACAGTGTGGGCTTAACCTCATTTTGATACTCATTCGTAGCTGTGTGTAGTCGATTGGAAAGGAGTATAGGTTTTTGTCGTGGCAAAATGTAACTTTTTGTGTACAATGATTTTGTCTATCTGTAAATTACTTTCCCTTGACAGTAGCTTAAATTGCTCTCAAATGCCCAAATTTAGCTATAAATTAAGACAAATTAAGCTTTTGACTTATACTCACAGTTCGATCACGCAAAACCAAAAGTCAAAGATTTTCAAAGGTTTTTACCTCGAAACTTGCGAGTTTTCGACTTCTTTAGGCAGTTAAACCACCAGCACCCACAATCCTTCCAAACCCAACGTACTTCCAAAATTCAAACCTCCCTCCTCTTCACATCACAGTAGGCCTTGAGTCAGCATTCCAAGCTGGTGTTGGCACTGCTCATAGTCGATGTTTCGTCATCTGCTTCTTCCTCCGTAGTTGGTGATGCGGGGAGGAATTTCTTCCAGCTTGCTTCCAGCCTAGTTTTGAATTTGGGTGTCAGCATGTTACTAATCCTCTTCACATCACAGGCCTACTGTGATGTGAAGAGGAGAGAGTTTTGATTGTTTAAGTTCGTTGGGTTTGGAAGGAGTGTGGGTATTAGTGGCTTAATTTGCTGAAGAAGAAAACCAGTAAAGGTTGTCGAAAATTCGCAAGTTTTCGAGGTGAAAACCTTTGAAAATCTTTGACTTTTGGTTTTGCGTCATCGAACTGTGAGTATAAGTCATGAATTTGAACCAAAGTAGAAATGCCGAGTCGACCGATTTTTCGGTATTCAAAATTAAGCTTTGCCTGGCTTTCCTACCAGATGGTATCTTCCTTGCTTCCTACCTAGCAGGCCGTCTTGGAGCGCCACAATCGCTTTGGGCATCAACGTTGGATTTTCCTAGCAACAATATCCTTCTCTCCTCCTGGCGCCATAGCTAATGCTTGATGCGCGTCAAACACTAAAAGTAGTGTAAACAGAACAGAGAAAAACTTGTCCACGATAAGTTATCCGCTTATTGATATCTACTTCTGCACCGGTACCTGTAAGGTTTGTGGGTATCGGTTATGGTACCGATAGCAAGGTACTGGCATCGGACCCGCTAGAGCCTTACTTTTTTCTTGTTTTCTTTTCTTGATTCAGTAATTCAGTCCAAAAGTACTGCCCCAATTATGTGTCTATCTGTGAAAAATCCTCAATTCTGCAAATTCAACGACGTGAAGTTTGGTCGTTGAACTCCTGTGGTAAACCACACATGTAGACTATATGATTAAAATAAGAAATAGTAAACAATACAGAAAATAAAAAAAAAAGTTACATTTGCACAAATCATGTATCCTTGGTTGTTCAGAGAAAGCCGTGGAAAGCCGCATGACTTTCATTTTCATGGCAAAAAAACAAAAAAAAAACAGAAACCTCGACTCCCCGTGGACGTAGAATGTGGGCAGGGTACCTACTGTACTGTTGCAAAATTAGCCACTCTTCCTAATTCATGTCATATAAATAAACTAAAATCATAATAATAAAACAAACATCACAAAAATGCTGTTTACAGGGAACGACTAATTGAACAGTTGCTTCGAGAAATTGAAGATCTGAAGATGGAGTTGCAAAGGGTACAAATAGAAACGCATCGCATCATTGACGATCTCAGGCGGCAGCTCTCAGTTCTCGATTCACAACTTGCTGAGCAGCAAAGAGTTATAGCGCAGAAAGACCAAGTAAGAAAAAATAAGTTTTAGAATGGGAGCTGAGCTTTAAAGATCACTCTCTATACAATATTTCTTGGGGCTCGTTAAAATTTTAGGAATTAGAAGATTTAAGGAAGAAGCTGGCGGAAAGTAGTAGCAGCAAGGATGCAGAATTGCTGTTAATAGATGTCGAAAGTAAGTGAACTTTTTGAAATTATCTGACCGTCATACACAAGAATAAAATTATCCGGCTTACTTATTTATCTAGTTACATGCAAGGAGTAAAATGTCTCCTGATTAGTAGAATATTGCAGATGGAGGTGTTAAGCGTGTACTTTTTACTTGTGTTCTAAAATACTTACCTTTCTATTTTAAGCTATTTTCGTATCGAAAATATGTTCCATGCCCAAAGTTAACCCCAAAATTTTAACGTAACGTTACTCACATGTTTATTGGTTTTTATTGAATAACGTTTCAGCGCTTTACTGCACTGATCTGTCTACTTCACCAATGGAAATGTCTTGTCGAGACGATTAAAATGGTGGATTGGAATATCGGAACTGGTCAACAAATTGATGCAGAAATTTGGCCAAAATTTGTTCATAGTGGACGTAACTGTCCGTGAATTATCGTTGCGCGTCACGCTGATTTTGCTAGGGGTAGGGGGTAATAAAATTGTGATTTTCTGTGCTAACATTCATGGTACAAAAAAAGAAAGGCGACATACATGCACGAGCGTCATTTAGTAGTACAGGAGTTACTTTCACACCGTAAAATCATTCATTTACTGCAGTCACTATTTACGTAGTGCTTAAAATAGAATGACGTCTCCAAATGACTGGTGGCAACCAACATTGGTGAAGTTTGTTCTAAATGTTGTTGATATCTAACAAAGGTATAGAAGAACAAGCTCGAATTGCTTAGTGTCCGTAATTACAAAGAGTAGAAGTTTATATAATATCTTCTACTACTGTTCCAACCGTCAAAATGAAAAAACGAACCATCTTACTTTGAATGTTCGAAAAATTCACGAAGACAATTCCACGCTCAAATTCAAACGCATCAAACCCGAATATGCGAACCTGCGAATTTTCGACAGACTGCTGACTAGGGATGGAAAATTTAGTCCGTCTGTCTTCTTCAGGCCACCACAAGTAATTAATTTACAAAATTTACATTTACATTTACAGTGCGTCCCCTTCGCACTACTCACTTGAGGATTGCACAAGTCATATTTTACCCGTTGATGAATTACGCAATGTGTATCTTTACAGAAAAGGCCAAAGCGAACGAAGAGAAGTTTTCGAAGATGAAGGATGTGTATAATAAATTAAGGGAGGAGCATATAGGACTAATAAGGACGGTAAGACAGATGGCACGAGTGATAATTCACCAAGCTTACAAAAAAACGCCATTGTGTTAAAAACATGATTATTTTACTGTTTAGAAAGCCGAAGTCGATAAACAGCTGACACAATCAACTAAAGCTCAAGAGGAAGCGCTGCAATCGAAAGCTGTAAGGGAAACAATTTCAAAATGTTGTTGGCTTTAAATAATAAGTTGTACTATAGTATTATTGTCAGTTTAGTTAATAGTACAGTGGGGAATTTTTTTTCACGAATTTCATCAACTGAGCTGTTCCACTTTCCTTAAGTAAAAACCAGAGATCAAATTTTAAAGCTTTGCTAAAGCAAAAGAACACTTTATTGTGGTACTATGTCGAGGATTTCCGGAAATGAAAATTTGGTACTGGCCCACTGCACAGCGGCCTGTGCCCACTGGCTGGGTAAGCGTAACCTTCATGTTTGCTGCCGTAACTTAACATTTTGGAATGCACACAGAAGTTTAACTTATGGCTCACATTAATGTTTGCGATTTCTTTAAAATTATGCAAAAAAATGAAAACAACATAAAAGCTGCAAAATTGTGGAAATGGACCCGAAGTTGCAGCTTTCTATTCCGTTCCTTCCTGGTGTGGGTTTGTCCACAATTTTATTTTAATTTCACTGGTTTAGTGTTCTCGGCCAACCTAGTGAACTTGGAAAGCACAAGGAATTTAAACTATGTTCGAAACGTGGGAAAAACTTGAGGAATCCCGATTTTTCCAAAAAAAAAAAAGTATAGTAAACGCTGGTGGGGTGAGGGAGAGGGGGGGATAGACCTAAGTGCATTAAACATAGTATTTATATTTGCTTAGCTTATACCATAGGCTAAAGAGGTACATATTGTAAGTTATTTTATTTGTGGTAACAAAAGGGTGTAACGTGTGTTCAATGTAGAAGCCAAACTTGAAGTAGTTAAACCTTATTTAATGCGGAATAATCTTGACAAGATTTGGGTTACATTAATTTGTACATTCTCAACACAAGAATCAACGAGAATAGAACACCGGGCTCTGAAGCCCTTGACTTTTACATGCTCCGGTCGGATCCAGAGCTCCACCGGATACCCAATCAGCTCCTAAGTTCGTTAACCAATCCAGATCTTGGTTACAAAGTTTTCACCAATCGTGGCCAACAACACTTGGCCACGTTCTCCTGCACGTCCGTTCATGGTTTTGGCGCAAAACCTTAAAGTCCTTGCTGTTACACAACGATTTTGGCGCCGCCTTAAGTCAACCACAACACAACAGCACACAAGTAGGTACGAGGGTGAGCCAATGTCTGTTACAAGGGGTATCATCCTGAAGAGAAAGATTTGTAGTTGTTATAGTAGTCATTGCAACACTTAAATCACTTCCACGATGATGCTCAAATCCAAGTTTACAAAAAATACTTCTCAGTATTTGCAACATTGCAAATTTTCGACAGGCAGATTGACAGAAAGTAGGTGGACTGTTTTTTGTCCTCCTGTCTTCATCAGGCTCTCCTAGTGTGATTTTTCTATTTACATAACAAAAATCACACTAGGAGAGCTTGATAAAGACAGGAAGGCAAGAACAGCCGACCTAGTTTCTGTCAATCTGCCTGTCGGAAATTTCTAATTTTGCAAATACTGAGAAGTATTTTTTGTAAACTTTTGGATTTGAGCGTCATCGTGGAAGTAATTTATTGTTTGAACATCCAAAGTAAGTAACATGGTGAGTTATTGCAACACTTGTAGTCTTGCACTAAAAATAAGACAATGCCACAAAGAGTACAGTATACAATCTTTTCCATTATAACGGACACTGATTTGAATTTTCATTTGCAGGACGTGGAAGGACGACTTCAAAAAGCGATCTCTGAAAAACTAGTTGCTGAAGAGGTAATGCAGAAAAGCTCAAGTGACACAAGCCAACAATTAGCAATCGCTATTAGTGCCAAAGAAGAACTTTTGAAGGCCAAACAGGTACGAGAATGAAAAAAATATGTATTTATTTGTGGTAACCTTGCACAAAGTGTCACATTTTAAGTAAAAAGGAATTTAGTACATTGAGAAAACGTGTGACAGCATGGTGCAAGCCTTAGATAGAAAGGCGATGTCTTCTGTATCCTGAATGACTGCCATGCCCGGAACGTACATGGCCGGATTAAACCTTTTACGCTAGGGCAATATCTCTTAAAACACTCTTTCTCTTGCCAAAAGAAAATAAACTCTTCATTTTCAATTCTTTTCCTAATAATAAAAAAAGAAAGAAAAAATTCTGCATTTGTCTTAATAACATTATTTAATATCATTAAATCAATTATATCAATTATATCATTATATCAATTTCAGCAACAAGCAGACGTTTCTGCTATTTCGCTTGCTGAAACCGTATTCGTTTCGCACTTGTCACAATAACATTATTATACATTGTTTATCAATTTTATTATTTTATTGGTTAATTGAAGATTTACGGTACTTGACTATTTAAAAGACACTTTGTTTCTTGGTATTTATTTTATTAACACCGTCAGTGCCCATGTCATACCCGGGGAGGGGGATCCTATTTTTAATCCTCTAAACGATCTATTTTATTCCATGCATTTTTTTATGAAGTCCTGTGTATATTTGGGGTCGATCACAGGATTTAAACTTGCATTCTTTGGTTTGAAGACGACGACGACACTAACCAGTTGGCTGTGCTTGCCCGTTTTACGTGGGGCCCCGGGGACCCCTCACAAAGCTTGCGATGGGCCTTGGGACATATATTTTGCCTCGTCCTGTTGACTGTTGGTGGTGGTGTTTTGAAACCACTGTCATGCCAAAGGGTAAAGTCCCATGTGTACATAGGCCGTTAATGCAGTTCAACCTCGCGCCGTCTTGGTGCGGAGACGATGGCTATGACCAGTCTGCTGTGGTGTGCTCATTTCTCCGGGCTTCCCAGGCTGCCTTTGTGAAGCTCCCTTTTCGTCCTTGGACCTTTCATGAGCGTTCAGCCCTACCTGGCACTCAAGGGGTAACCAGTAAACACACATATTCATAAAATTAAGAAAAACTTTATTGATTTATTTTCAACCTTGCTTTTTAAGGATGCTGACAACCAGTTGCAGTTGGTGCAAGCTGAGAAAGCGTCTCTTGAGGATCAAGTGCAACAACTGCGTGCATCGCACCAGGAACTGGAGTCAAGGTTGCAGAACATTGAAATTGAAAGGAGGGAGAGAGAAGAGCAAGCACAATGCAAGCTCAAGGATGATCAGTTTTCTCTTCTGGGTAAGACTAGATTTTGGTTAATTTTAGCTTTCCTGGGCGTGCTTAAATTTACGTTAGCTTTACAGTACAGATACTTTAAATTACCTTGGAACAATTATTTTTTGTATTGATGTTGATCCTATCACTAAAAGTGATATTTCGTACTTTCTGCAAAATACTAACCTTGAAAATACGTAAACACATTATACTGATAGAGTTTGGAAAATCGAAGTACCAAAATAAATACTCACAATCACACAACGGTAAGGAAATCTTCTCAATTTTCCGCAAATTTTCGTCAGTTTACCTGGAGGATGATGATATGTCTTCCAACTGTCTTCGTCTGGGTATATTTTGAGGTTTTACTGCTGTTTTGAATCACATCAGCCCGTTTGTTTACCTTCGAACCGCGGCGGATGTGGCCTTCGATGTTGGTTGGTCGGTCGGTGGCCGCGGCATGTTGGTCGGGCTGTGGCCATGGCCTTCGTTGTTGGTCATACCGTTTCCATTTGGTTGCAAGGCTGTTTGAATTTTGTTTCTTTGTCATGTTTTTGCTGCTAAGTATAAACTCTTTGACTAGCGTGTGTTTAACATTGGAAAGATTTGCGTATTACACTGTGTTACTGCTGCATGGCTGTATTATAATAAGCTTTATATTAAATTTATAGTTAGCTGTATTGAGGAAGCAGAATTTATCGTGCATCACTCAGTCGAAGAATTGGATAACCCAAGCTTTGCTCCTCTCAAATGCACGCCAGGTAATTCTAGCCTTATTACTTTTTAATACTTCTAAGCAAGGGTATGAAACGACACGAACACAAGTATATGGTAAAACTGTTTATTATCATAAAAAAAAACATGAAATGTGGCAAAAAATGGGGCGGACTCGTGGAGCACCGCCCCCGAAGAAAGATGCCGCTCTGAGCAGACCCAAAGAGACCCGGTCTGACTGCACGACCTTGTGGGACGCAAGTAGGGTGAGCACGGATGTACTGCACCTTCCCCGCATCAGGCCGGTACAGCCGATGAGCCTTTTGGGGGCCAGAGGGGAGTCCTATTCCTGCGGAGCAGGGAAGGACGTACTAATGCCCGTACTAATGCAGGACTCTGGATTGCTGCAAAAAGGACACACACACAAATATAATAGACCTGAGGGATGGGCATCGATGATGCCAAATAAAACAAAAGTGTCAGGACTTCCGCAATGGGCCAGAACGCAAGGAGAGAAATACATGTGCAAATCCAGTAATAGGGGGGGAAAAAAAGGTGGTAGGCAAGGGGTGGAGGCGGGTAACAAAAGCAACAAGCCTGAGCGGGCGCTCACACAAGACTAACAAAAAGTCATAAAAACCTAAAAATAGATAGCGCATGAGCAGTTGTGACGTACCATACCCAACTTAGATTTGGCCCCAAATCTAAGCAAGGGTATGAAACGACACGAACACAAGTATATGGTAAAACTGTTTATTATCATAAAAAAAAACATGAAATGTGGCAAAAAATGGGGCGGACTCGTGGAGCACCGCCCCCGAAAAAAGATGCCGCTCTGGGCAGACCCAAAGAGACCCGGTCTGACTGCACGACCTTGTGGGACGCAAGTAGGGTGAGCACGGATGTACTGCACCTTCCCCGCATCAGGCCGGTACAGCCGATGAGCCTTTTGGGGGCCAGAGGGGAGTCCTATTCCTGCGGAGCAGGGAAGGACGTACTAATGCCAAGGCGATACCCAACGGGTGTCGGGCCCCCAAAAGAGGATGTGAGAAGGAAGGAAGATCGTCCTCTCAAAAAATGATAAAAAAAAAATCTAATACAAATAATGCCACGAGGCAACCCCCAGCGGAAAGGCCTAGAAACAAAAATATATAAGCACAGATACAGCACAGTCAACAAAAAAAGCATGACCAGTAACCACAAACCCGGAGGGCAAAAGAGTTAAAAAATTATTAGCAGGTACAAACTTTTTTTTTTTTTCTTGCTTTCTGCCAGTCACCTGAAAAGAAAGAAAAAAAACAAAACCAGCACATATACATACACCAAGATAACACACATCCAAACAAACAAACAAAAAACGAGGCTAGGAGGTCTAGGCATTAACTAGCGCACATGCGTAGCTGGGCTAGCTGTAGCGAGCTAGGTTCGGTATGAATGTATCGCACATAGCAGTCAGATGCCCATCTACCGAGGGTCTTGATCAGGTGATCCTCAACTTGAGCCTTGGCGGCAGAGGTGGCAGCCCCTATACGAAAGGAGTGTCCATTGTAAAGGGTATGGTTGAGGCCTATCTGCTGCAGAAGTATCTTCAACTTGGCGATGAAGAAGGCTCTAGACAACGGCCTCCCACCATCTTGGAGAAAGAAAGGTTCTGTTGCATGGGTAGCAGCACTTACCCTACGTTGAATGTAGGCTGCCAGGGAATGGACAGGACAAATTAATTGGCCGGTGCAGAACAAGTGGATCTCGATACCCTGTCGGCAAGGGTCCGTTTTGGAAGCCTGCAGTTTAACGCAGGCAGACACCGCCCGGGGGTCCAAGGCAACACAGGATATGGAGAGGTTGATGTGAAAATCGAAGGCCGAGCGAACCGTAAATTCACCACAACGAAGGAAGGCAAAGAAAGCAGTAGTACACGCTGCCTCCATCATAGCATCGATGAATGGGGAAAACACTCCTTGTCGTAGGGTCAACACTAAATTACGTAGGATGTCAGCGGTGATCGGAAGGCGGGGTTTTCTAACAGAAACTGATGTTCGCTTGATAGCCCGAAGTACCGTAGCCAGTGCCGGGTGGGTTAAACCCGCAGTATTGCACAGTGGACTGGGGAGGCCGTGCTGCAAAAAGGCAAAACGAATACCACACAGGTAGAGCTTGATAGTGCCGTGTTTGAGATGCCGCACAGAAAAACAAAATGCTGCAAAGTAAATGAGCAGACGTTCAGATGCCGGGGGCAGCAGATTTGTCCAGGCCACTCCAAACCGCACCAAGAAGGATTTGTACAAATTGAAGCCAGTTGCGTAGGCCTGGCGCGTACCGGGACTGATAGCTGCCTCAAAAAGTCCATGAACAGTGGTGTTAAGGCATTATCATTGAACTGAAGTCTGGACACGGCTCCGGGAGAAGACGAGCAGTAGGGGCCAACTGTCTGAATTTTTCTAGCTGCAAACGAGAGAGAGAGTCTGCAATCAGATTAGTGCTGCCGGGAATATGGGTGGCAGAAATACAAAAATTCCTTCTCAATGCGCACCACGTCAGACGCCTCATAAGTCGCATTATAGCCGCAACTGGAGATCTGCCTTTATTGATAATACTAACCGTGGCACTATTGTCGCAGCGAAAAAGAATACGTTTCCTCTCCCAAAACGTGCCCCACAAAACCGCAGCGACCACGATAGGGTAAAGTTCCAGCAGGGCCATGGACATTGAACCATTCTCAAGAGCAATAATCTCCGACGGCCAGACACTTGCAAACCAACGCCCAGCAAAGTAGCCTCCGAAGCCGATCGTGGAGGATGCATCCGTGAATATCTCTAAGTCCGCAGCGTGAGTTGTCGCGCACTCACGAAACAAGGAAACACCATTCCACTTGTCAAGCAGCAGGGACCACCAAGAAAAGTCACGGCGACAGTCAGAATATAATCATCTCTTTGGCATTCATTCATAATGTCACTCACAAAAATGCTAAAAACTCAAATTGGAGAAACTTGACATAGTCTCTGCTAATTTTCGACAACGATTCATAAGTTGAACTCTGTTTTCTTCAGTCATTTAGATCTTGGTGATGTGGATTTGGGCATACTACGTTGTATTGCTTCGAATTTGAATTTAGCTGCAGTTGTCGTTGCCTCCCGTATTGATCATGCATGGTCGTGATCGAAGGGAGACAACGACAACCGCCGCTAAATTCAAACCCGAAGCGATAGAGTGTAGTACACCCAAATCTACACCACCTAGATTGAGTGCCAGAAGAAAGCAAACGAACAGAGTTTGTAACATATGAAGCGTGTCAAAAATTTACAGATTGTTTCTAGTTTACTCCAGTTGAGTTTTTAGCCTTTTTTGGAGTAACATTACGAGTTCTTGTTCTTATTCTCAAAAGTAAGACACCACATTGATTTTTCTGGTCTTTGGCATTATTTATCGACTTTAGTACACATTCTGTTAAGACGGTGTTGTAGCCAACATCCATTGTGTTAACCGCATGCTTTTCCTCAGAGCGATAGAGTTTAAAAAAAAATTAAAAAACAAAAGTATAAATTTGAAAAGTTGCTACAGAACTTTCTTTTGTGAATGCCATGGTACCCCAAATTGGGTTTACAACAGCTTTTTTTTTTACTTTTTGGAATGTGACTAAAATCATTTTGTTTTTCTGTTATGAAGCAAACTGGGCAACAAACCAGGCCACTCTTCAGGAATTAGCTTAGAAGGAAATATTATTTGCCAATTAATTTAAATCCATAATTCCACTCGGTTGTTAATATTTTATCCTGAAATCCCTTTTCCCATATCTCATAAGTTGTTGTGTATTTCCTAGAATATTTATTGTCTCAATTGGACCCACTGACTACGTCTTTGGACAAGCTGCAGGATGGATACAAACAATATTCTACTCAGCCTGACAGTAAGTTAAGTCTTGATCACTACTTTCACAGCTCAGCTTCACGTTTTGGATTTTACTGGTAGTTTTGTAAATTTTCTCTCAGCACAGCAATATCCACCAACACTTTGAAATGAACCTCGTTACTTTCAGCCTTAAACCCCAGTACAATTTTTCTTCGTTTTTAACAGCCATGTTATTTCACTTTCACAAACATTTGTCATAAAAGTAAGCTAATATTTCTTTGTCTTATGATAAGTTTTGCAAGCATAATTTTGCAGCTGTGCATAACGTCATTGTCACTATGTTTAAACCTGAAGGTGATATTTCACAATTACAGTAGAGCCTCGATTATCCTAACCCCGATTATCCGAACTTCCTGATTATCCGAACTCCCATTCTTACAAAATAATCAGAAATTTGCCATTTTTTTAACGACGGAATAAGCATTGACTTAGCTTTATTTATGTTCCTGGAGTCATTTCACGCAAAATTTTCTGTACAGTAGCCTTATACAATCTAGGATAGTTGACAAGACATTAAAACTGATAAAGAAAAACGTTTTCTTCTTTTATTTGCATGTAAATTGGATTATCCGAATTTCCGATTATCCGAACACCCTTCGGTACCAATTAGTTCGGATAATCGAGGTTCTGCTGTAAATGGTTATGAAGTCGAAGCTCGTCACAACTTACGACTGCATACTTTAATATTGTAGAAACATTTTTGTAAGGAGAATTTTGTAACTACAAAAAAACTGTATATTGTAGGTTTCATCATAGTGTGGCTACTTTTCCAGTTGCCGAGTTAGTTTGGCAGTGAATAACCTGCACTTGCCTTGGGCCAAATCAGGTATAAGGCTGATTCCTCATCATGGGTACAGACTGGCCGATGGTCATGGTACACCTGTACAAATGGGCCCATATTTTTGTATGCTATTGTAATGGTACTCACACGCCTGTCACTGCTACTTCTTGCACTACTCTGATTGGCTATAGTAATTGTTGTTATTATCATAAGCGGCAGTAAGTTTGGCATGCTTTCGTCAGTTGCTGCAGAACAATGGTAAAGCGAAAGACTGGCCAAGTCGTCAGAATTTCTAAATTCTACGTTAATGCTCAATCTCAAACAAGGAATACCACTACCGGTACTGTTCTTCGCAAGAAGATGTTAAACCCTTCAACGGCCTTCATCAGGCTTCGTGCTAACTTGGTGGTCGACTCCTTCGTGAACATTGTTGCTGCTGACGTTCGTGCCACGATTTGAACTAGGAGGTCGTATCCTTCTGTATTAATCAGCCTTCCTCCATTTGTTCATAAGCCGGTGTCTTAAATCATCCCTCGTGATGTACTGGTTGGCGGGGTTTGAAGGTGCTTGGATGTTCATATGGCTCGCTTCCTTCTTAAGATGGGCTTGCATGGCAAGAAACTCCAGGTCTCTCAAATGCTTTTCATTCTTAGAATTTCACACTTTTAGAGGAGTCATGCCTTGCCAGTCTCTCCGATGTTGTGTTCTCGTGTGATAGACTGCCAACATTGGATAGCCTGGGAAGGCACAACGACTAGTGTCAAATTCTAAAAATGACAATGAAGGTACATCGCGTGGGATGACTCGAGAGACCGGCTTATGGACAGATAGAGGAAGGCTGATAAGTATAGGAGGCTACGATCTGCTACTTCAAATCGTGCCGCGAAGGTCAGCAGCAGCAATGTAGACCAACTCCTTGTATAGAAAGTCAAAAATTCGCTGAGTACCAGTAGTAGTATTCTTTGTTTAAGAATGAGCTTTAATGTAGAACTTAGAGAAATTGTGAAATGAACTGTCAAAATAGTGTGCAAAGTTATCTTATATTTTAACAGCAAAAGCTTGCTGCAAGTCGGACAAATATGCGAACCTTGGCAATATAATGAAGAAACACCAAGCGAGGGAAATAATCCTTATAGTATCTGCTGTATATTGTGCATCCGTGTCGCAGTAGTGACTTTGAAAGACTTACTATCATATTAATACGTCAGTTGTACCAGTGTTTTGAATTTTCTATAAATTAATTAGCAGCAGAACTTGAGGTACATTACAGCTCTGTCTGTCGTTCTTACAGGACATATTTTTGTATTGAGTTTCATTTTATATATTTAACAAAATTAAACTGTCACTCTTTCAGGTGTTGACCTGCTTTTGCGGTCTATCACTTCGTTTGGTCACCTCTTGGGCCAGTGTATCCTGAATGGAAAAGCCACGTCCAATGCTTCACCAGATATCGAGAAGGGAGATAGTAAGTATTCATATGCTATGCTGCTGCTGTATGTAATAACTGTAATGTACCACTTTACCCCCCCCCCCCCCTCAATTATCTCCCACTGAAAACCCCATAATCGGACTCTTTCTTGTCCACCCAGAACAATTCTCATATTAGCATGCGTGCAAGGACATTGTGACTTAGCAGCGTTTTGTGGCAATGCGATTTTTGTTAAATTTTCAATCTGATCATTCAACTTGTAAAATCGTTTTTTGTTCAAATTTAAAGTAAAAGTTAAACCAGCATGGTGAAATATCCATTTGGACAAAGAACTCTGAAGCCAGCCAGGATCAGTGTTAAAATCCTGCATATCTATTCGCCTAAATCATCGGGACTTCCTCCAGTGAATGTCGATGCACCCAGTTAAGAGCTTGAGCTTTTCTAACCCAAGCTAGTTGTAGCGCACTTTGGTTCACCACCTACCACCCCTTTGTTACACTGCTGAGTTAGACTGGCGGGAAAGTAAGTGCCAGCTGATTGTTGACATCGGATCGTGCAAAACTACCTGCGGACCTGTAGGAGAGCATGGCTACCAAGTATTGTTGGCCAGTATTGGTAAAGGACTTTGTAACCAAGAATTGAATTGGTTAGTGAACTCTTGTGCGGATCGGTTGCCAGGTTGGGCCTTGGATCCAATCAGGATTTATAAAAACTAAGGGCTTCAAAACCTGAGTGTCAATTCTTGTCAGTTCTTTTCGGAGACTTTATTGTCGAATGTAAATCTAAATTTGTCACAATTATTCCGTAATCAACATGGTTTAACTACTTCACGTTAAGCCACGCTGGAATACAGCCGCCAGCCGCAAACTAGCTGAGCATGCACAGCATCGCTAATTACTAAGGTAATTAGGTAATAATTTTCTTCACGTTTCAGGGTTGGCAAACGTCTGCAAAGAAACTGGTAAAGAAACGTTGATTTTATTAAAACAACTCAAAAATAAAGGTAAGGACAGTGGAAATAAATTGGAATTCCATTTCTCAGGAGCATTTACTAAATATCATATCTGTTTTCAGAATCGGGCGAGCATGAAGTTCTTGGTACGATTAGCACTGTTAAAAGTTCCATTGAAAAACTAAATACTTTGACGGAAGGATTGGTAACGCAAATGACGCAGTCGGAAAATATTGGCGACTTGGTAGAGAATGAATTGCAGTCAATGGACAAAGCCATTGAAGAAGCTGCACGTCGGTTTGAGGACCTGCTGGGCAAATCACGGCAAGCTGATACGGGAATTAAATTAGAAGTCAATGGCAAAATTATTGATTCGTGTACAGCATTGATGCAGGTGGGTAGTTTAAAGTAGCCGTAATATATGTTTTGTATAGAGTATGTGCTAATTCAGTAATTGTGGCTTTGCAGGCTATTCGAGTTTTAGTTCAGAGAGCCAAGAGTTTGCAAGAAGAGATAGTCGGGCAAGGAAAGGTGAGTAGGATAGGATAGGAGAGTAGGATAAGATAGGATTTGTTAATACAAGTATTAATTTGAAATGTGTTGTATGCTGTAAAGAAGCGACTGGAGAAACTGAAAACAATGTGCAATATAGTGACGTAAGCCATTTGAATCAGGTTGAGGCTGTTGTTAGAAAAAATTGTTATGGCTTGAGCCAAATGGGCACACAAAGTATTGACACACCAAAGAAGAGAGAAAACATTCATTACCAACTTAGTCATTTTGTATGCTCTTGTTTGAATTGAAATTGTCAGTTCAGTTCGTTATTCTTCAAAAAAATAGTTAGTCATACTTTTTAGTTTTACATCATATATTAAAATATACTGTAAACTAGGGATCGACCGGATACCATTTTGCCGGATCCGGGTCGGTTCCGGATAATTTGATGTCAGGGCGTGTCGGTTCCGGATCTAGGTGCCAGATCCGGAGCGGTACCGGATACCGGGTAATTCACACACAAAAACTAAATAAAGCCGTTTTATTTTTTTCCCCCTTATAAGTTGCAGCTATGGTGTTAATTTTCGCTTTGTTTCACATTATTTTCTTACATTAAACACGTAGAAGTCTTACGCTATTATGAGTACCATTATAGTATAATTGCGTTTAGGCTACAGAACTGTTTTTGCAATGTTGCTAAATTCTGCAAATTTTTTTGAAGCACTTATTAGGTTAAACAGTCAGAAAACGTTTTTCTAGTTGAAGGATTTCTCATTGGTTAGCCTACTGCCTCATTTCGGAAAATAATTAGCAAAATTTTGCAATATTTGTGAAACCAGTATGTAGACCACACTTATTTATTTTAGATTAAAATTATTGAATTTTGGTTGCAACAAAACAAAATCACAACAGGTCTTTTATTTACAGCTTTAAATTGCTTTCGTTCCGTTTTGTATTGCGCACAGTATAACAAAGACCAAAAGCAAAAAAAAGGAACGAAACCAACATAAAAAAGCTGCATTTTTTTTTTCATTTCATGAATTCATTTCATGAACAAAACTGTCTCGACTCTTGCAACATGGAAGTCATCTTTGGTTTATCATGCTATTATTTCTTGCTAGTTTTTGATGACGTCATTAAACCGTCTTACTTTTCCAATTTAACCCCTTGGCATCCAAACCGCGATTATCTCCACTTCAAAACCGTTTCTAAAACTCCCGACGCACGCTCTATTCAAAGCCCCGTTTGTAAAGAAAAACCGCCATTGCATACAACGGAGGTGTAATTCCGACTGAATTAGGTACTTTGGCACACCTATTTTGGATTTATTTAATTTAATATCCTCTTTTAAATACCTTAATTGACGGTTTTTGTTGGCCGTGTCGTCAAAATTGACGTGAAATTCCTTTTGTTTGCTAAAACTAGACCTTGGTTCAAGCTGTCGTTCACTATACTGTCGTAACGCAACATACAGCCGCCATCTTGATCGCGTTGGAAAGCTGGGATTCCCCGATTGACACGTGTATAGCACGTGATCACTATCGCGACGGGGGCCAGTCGCAAGTGACGTCACGCGAAGCGAGTCAAGGTCACAGCCATTGATGCTAGCACGTCCGCGTCTATTTACGGACAGCCGGCAGAGAGTGGGAGCACGATGGTGGGGATTGGTGGCCATAAACTAACACCGATAGCGAATATAAATTAGGAATAAAACAACTTTAAACTACTTCTACGGTATTAAAAACTTTAAAAAAAAAGGATTTCGGAAGCCGTAAACAACGCTATGGAAGAATAACCAGAGGACCATCGTTTCAAGGTATCCCATGTACTGCAACGGACGATGAATATTTTCGTAAGCGCATTTATGTAGTCGAATTCAACTTTTTTTTTTAGTTATGAAAACCTAATACGATTATCCCAAGTATATTTTTCTGCACTAATTTACACTGTAATTATTACATTTGCAATTTTTTATACACGGAGATCGCTTAGTTATTTTACGTCGATTTATTTTACCGAGACATGCAACATGTTTACGGCGACATGTTTTGGTTGTGTTGCATCCGGTATCCGGCTCAATATAATGGCCGGATCCGGATCTTACCGGATACCGCATTATCCGGCGCGGGATCCGGATATATCCGGACTCGGTCGATCCCTACTGTAAACTAGCCTATAGCCAGTATGAAGACAGGCTTAATTCAGTTAACCCAATAGTTTGTTTCTTACTACCTGCAAATAATTACCTTCAGTAATCGTGCTAAAATCATTATTTATGCTATCGCTGCTCATTTAAAAAATGTTACTCCTCTGCCGTTTGGCGCACTGCCTGTCCTTCCCAAGGATGGCGCCATCTTGTTTGCTCCTCTCATCACTTTTTGAGCATGCCATTGTGGATGGACGTGCGTCGCATTCGCTCATTTTTTTTTACGATTAGTAGTCAATTCAAGCTTGTTTTGTGCATCGATCATGGCCACACGGAAGGAGGCCGAAGCTAAGTTGCGTGCGGTGTTGAAATCTAATCATTTTGATGGCCTGCACATGCCAAGTCTGTTTTTACGTACCGTACCATATACAGTTCTATTAGTAAATTCTTCTCTTTGCACCATTTGTATGGAATTCGTTTGCTGAATCCATGTGCTGTGGTAAAATCGATACACCCGGCCGCCTAGTGATAATGTACCAGTGTCTAGCAGTTCAATAAGTGAGGACAGCGATTCACTTGTTGGGTTTGATGACTAACATTTTCTGTTAACTCTTTGTATGCTAACCAAGAAAATTTCTCACGTATATTTATTAAGAGACAGTTGATACGGGAGCATTGTTACCATGATAGTAGCTCTGCCATGTGGACCCTTCATTGTTGTCAAATGAAATTATGGGCGGGGGGGGGTTACCGATCGACAAATAGAGGTAGGCACAGATTGAGGTAAATATCTGGGTTAGTAATAGTTTAGTAACTAACATATCACTCAAAAAGAAACAGTAAAATGGTGTTTGGAAGGGGCATTTTAATTTCCACTTACACCAAACCACATTTAATAGAGAGTTAAGTAAATAAAAATTGTTAAAACACAGAGCAGATCATTTGATCGTAGTCAAGACAGATTAAAAACACTTCATAAAATGGTGCGAGTCTACATTATTAAAATTTTGCTGGAAATGGCCAGATATTTAAATGTAACCATTGCGGATGGTAGGGAATTCCAGATATTTACCACTCTGTTGGAAAAGCAATATTTTTGGCAGTCTTCATGTTTTTCTAGTATTAATAACTGTTAGCCTATTGGCCTGAATAAGATCTAAGTTACTTGTAGAAATAAGCACAGGTTGCAAATGTTTCATCGTAGGGCAATTCTATTAACTACTGCTGTTTTTAAAGTCTACATTAGTAAAGTAGGGATTAAAATTTTCGACAAGAAATCAATCGATATTGGACTATTAAACCAGAACTATCTGTCAAAAATGTCAACCCCAAAAACGTAAACACAGTGTACTAGAGATGTGCGATACTCGAAAAATTCGAGCCAAGCCGAGTATGCAGCGTGTACTCGAACTCGGCTCGTGGCTTGCATCCATATTCGGAAAACTCGAATCCGGTGAAAATGCGATAACTTCGCCAATTTTTAACCGATTTCGATGTTCAAATATACCAAAGTCATCGTCTCGACGAGAGCTTTCCAGTGGTGTCATTTAAAAGCCACTAGCTTAAATCATTTTAAAGTTATATCGTAAACACCAGGAAACCACGTAGCACATTAACCCATGCAGTCCGTTAAGCAGCATTTTAGTTATTATCACACTAACAAATAAAGACGACACCTGCAAAATTAGTGTTCACCAAATACTCGAACTCGGCTCGATACTCGATTCTTCTGTTGTAAACTTGGCTCGGCTCGACTCGAATTAAAATTATTCTACTCGCGCACACCTACAGTGTTACTGATTGCATCTTGCTGTTGCGTGTGATTTGTGGGCTTTATTCATTACTTGACTGTAGTATGTGGTTGGATCATGACGAATGGTGTTTGTATTAATGTTTCAGGGTACAGCATCTGTGAAGGAATTCTACAAACGGAATCATAGATGGACAGAAGGTCTTTTGTCTGCTGCAAAGGCTGTTGGATTTGGTGCCAAATTTCTTGTGTAAGTGGAATTTGTAGTGTTGTAATGCTTTTGGCAGTAATAATAGCACCTTGACAAAATTTGGTAAGAACTTTTAGTAAGACATTCCATTCTTGATCATTCGATTGTTAAAAACTAAGGCTCGGCCGATACCAACTTTCACTCTGATACCGTCCAATACTTCCACGCATTACTCGCCGGAAAGTTAATGTTTTTCCCATATTCAGAAACAAAATTTGATGAAAAATTCCCAATCTCGAAGCTCTACGAGCAAGCTTTTTGCAGTAAAGTGCGTTTTCTGGAACCTGTTTTTGCTTTTTGTTAAATAATTTGAGAACGACTGAAGCTATCACTCTGAAATTAGTACCATTGGAAAGTGCTCGAAAAAACGATTCGAATGGTGTATTGGAACATCAAAAAAGGTAAATGTTTGGCAAAAATATCGCAGACGTAAAACCGATATTTTACCAAACCAGTTAGCCGAGACTGATCCGATACCATCGGTGCCGAAACCAATTCCAATATAGGTATCGGCCGAGCCTTATTAAAAACAGAAATTACGCATTCCAAATGAGCTATTAGCTTAACTAACGTTGAAGTAGTGAATGACTCAGTTTCATTTGTGTTATCATACCTTTCACCCAGAAAGCCATGTGAGCTATGCGATGATTTTTGTTTATGCGTTTAACAGTGGGGCAGCAGACAAGGTGCTAAGTGGTGAGGCAAAGTTTGAAGAATTAATGGTAGCATCACAGGAAATAGCTGCAAGTACAGCCCAGCTGGTAGTGGCCTCAAAGGTCAAGGCAGATCGGAACAGCGAGAACCTGAAAAGATTATCACAAGCGTCCAAAGGAGTAACGGACGCGACGGGTAACGTCGTAGCGACCTCCAAAAGTTGTGCAGAGATGCTGGAAGAAAGTGGTAAGTTTATATTGACAAAGGCGGAATAAGCAATTAAAGTGTGTGAAGTGGGGCAATTTACAACATGCGCAGATATTTGCATGCTGTAGTGTGATGTAATTAGTGTCCTTGGTTTAGTGCAAGGTTGAAGAAAGTCATTTTTATCGTGCCCTTTACAACAAAGGAGAGATTGGTTTACCATAGTAGAGTTTAAGCTTAAATGAATAGCGGAGAAAGATTTTAGTTGCAGTATGGTATTGGGCCACTGTTTCCAAGTACTGGGAATCTTAAATTCTCTTGGTACTCGTCGAAATTTTATGCCCCACAATGGGGAAAACTTAAGTGTCGTTCCTGTATGGGCCCCGTTCAAATAGTACGTCAAGAAGGGGGGAGGGGGTTTGCCTACTGGTGGTGAGGGGGGGGGGGGAAATGGGCTGGCCAGTTGATGACGTAAGTACTGCTACCCCAGTAAAACAATATTTTAAAGGGTGGAAATACGCAAAAAAAGTCCTCAGAAAAAGTTGGACGCCCCCCTCCTGGGGGGGTGGGGGGCCTCAAAGTTGGAAATGACGTAATAAATCCTTTCTAAAATTTAGTGACTGGGAGATATTCCGTTGAATACCGATACTAACTTTTACCAATACGATACCGATCCAGTTTTGAAAATTTTGCCGCTACCGATAACGAAGCCGATGTCCAAAATTAAATCTGTAATTTTTTTTTTACCAACTATCATAATGTGGTGTAATTTTGTTCAAAAGTCCAATAATTTTTAAAATACAAAATGAACCAATATTATTCCCTACACCAAACAGATCGCAATTACTAATCAAGTGAACAACTCAGTGAGTTAACAAGCACAATCCAGTGAGTAAGGATGAAGATTCCGCCGAGACTATGATTTGATGGAGGCCAACTGCCCCCCCCCCTCCCCCTCCTAATGACCCCTTCCACCCCATGTGGACGCAGCAGACACAATGTGCGCGGTGGCCAATTTTCAGTGGATTTGGAGGATATTTATGGGGTAGGAAGTTTATTTATCGACTGAGGGATTTCTTCCGGATGATCTATTATTTGCCTTTTGCAAAGAGAAGCTAACGACAGTAGTGAATGCATCGGACCCGCCACATGCTTTGCATGCCAATTCCATTGATGTCCATCCCGATCCAAACCACCAACCTTCTGTCATCTTCTGAACCAGGAGGGCCTGCTATGGGAAGGTGAACAGTCCTTTTCGTTAGGGAATCAGCTTTTCCCTCATGACACAAAGAAGATAAACTTCTTTTATTAGCATGGTGGCCCTGGTGCCCCGAAAAAAGCAATCAATGGTGGTGTTAAAGACATATATGGCGGAGCCTGTTGAATCCAGCAACAACAGCATCCTAATGAATTTTGTTCGACTGATAGAGAGAGCTTCGTCATTCCGGGCAGACTCGTTCAGCTAGGGCTTGCGTGCTATGATTACATGACTAAATGCAATCGAACTTCTGCATCTCCAGCCCTTACATGCATCCTTCATGCTTTACAACGGACAACTGCTCGACCTAGTTCCGGATCTAATGGAGAACTTCCAGCTAACCCGAAACCAGCAACCCTAGGTAATCTGCCAGCCAGACACAACCCCTTCTGTAAGGATCCCGAAGGCTGCGACGGTCACTCCTTTCACAGAGGTCGAGGAAACTCTAGGGACGGGGGACATGGGTCCCTTCATCCCCGCTCTGACTCCGACGAAAGGTGCTCTTTCCCTATTTGTCGACCCAGTTGGGGGGATAGGCTACACCATCATGAGAAGGAATGGCAGAAAATCACATTTGATGCTTTCGGTGCATCGGTGGTAAAAAGCGAATACATCCCTCCGTTTATCAGTTTCCCATCACTCTCTCCGGGTCCACCATCGTGGCTATGCAACCTACCAATGGACAGACTGCTGTAAGAAGAGATCCTGGAGCTACTCGAGAAGGGCCCCTTCGCCTTACCCTTGCACTCCCCCCCCCCCCCCCCCAAAAAAAAAAGGAATGCCGGGCTTATACAGCCCTGCATGGGTCATTCAAAACAAAAACGGGGCACTGGTATGATCCTCAACCTACACCAATCAATGCATTCCTGCAGGTCACCTTCAAATGGAAACGCTGACGTCAGTGATAGTCTCTTCAGCAAGACGAGTACACAATTTCAGTGGATCTGAAAGACTACGTCATGTTCACCTGCAGCCGTCCAAATTCTATCTCTTCCAGTTTGTGTCAGGAGGGCGTACGTACCACTTTGATGTGATTTAGTTCTGTCTCAGCACGTAACCGCATATATTAACATCCGTCCTATGACTGCTAGTGGGAGTAGTGGGGAATCTTCACCACCATCGCAAACGCTCTCACTCATACCTCGACGAATGGCTGTGTTGTAACTTCTGCTTGTGGTATCTCTGGCACCTTCGGTTCTGCATATCCCTCTGATCGCGGCTGGGTCTCGGTGTCAAACACTGCGAAATCATGCTTCCACTCGGCGCAAACCTTTGTATTTCTATGGGCGAAATTCAACTTGTCCATTTTCCTGATACGTCCGTCGTCAGAGAGAAGAACAAAGCTGATCTTTTCCTTAGCATCCCTTCAGCATCAATATTCAACGTATGCCGGAGACCTGTGAGCAGTGATAGGACAAATGGACTCATTTGCAATGCTTGTGCCACTGGGAGCCTGGAGGACCAGACCCACGCACTTATTCAGGAGGAGTGGTTCCAACAATGTTCTTGAGATATGATGAGCTCCCCCTACTCAATTTGCCTCAACTACGGGTTGGGGTGCACACGTATGCGTTCACACTTCTTCAGGGACATGGTCGGAGGAGGAGAGTAGTGTTCATATCAACACCTTAAACTAATGCCATGTCTGTGCGGTGTGGATATGGGCAATGCTTATGCTAGGAAAGATAGCGGTAGTCATGTCGCACAATTACTTGCATTCACATTCAACGCAACACCAAAAGTAAAAGTCAACTACAGGCAAATTTCAGTTTGCTGATATCTGCCACCTTCTTCTGGGAAACTTGCAAACAACATGTACAAACGTTCATAAATTCGAATTCGGCGCACAATCTTAGTGGGACTTGATCATGTTCTTGCTAGGGCTCTTGCTTGGGCAGCTCACGGTCTTGAAGTCTTGCTGTGGTGTAGTAAGCAAAAGTATCCACGGTGCTCTAGATGGTGTACTAGATAAGGTGTAGTGAACTGCATGATTTTAGGATAGGAAGCTCCTGTTCATTTAACCGAGGATTTACTGGCACACCTGTGGAGCGGGGACGGTACTTGCTCTAGCATCCTGATAAAAGAAGCTTCCGAGTTGTTCGGCCTGTGTTCAACTTCCCCGACACATTGCGGGGAAGTTGAACGTTCAGGCCGACGAGCATGGACGAACCAAGTTTCCACGACGGAAGTTCCCACGAATGGTTGGACCAGGGTTCAGATAAAAATATTCTACTAGCAATAATTTAGGGCTTGTAAATCGAATGTTTAATTTTGCATAGAAGTTGTGGTTGGCTCATGGCTTTCATCATCTCGATTTTTCAAAAAACGGCCTTCTACCTGCGTATGAAGTCGAACCACGCATCACCATCAGCGAAGGAAGGCCAGATGGAAAGTTAGTGTACGAGAACAGGGAGGGCATTGAAAAGATTAAAAACAATAATAGACAAGGTTAAAACTTAAAAGTTAATAGGTTAAAAGTATTAAAATGAATTGGTTGGGGTGATAGGGAAGGGACACACTAATACATCATACTCTATATTTGTTCGACCAGCCATGCAAAGCACTGGTTCCACCTAGTAAATTGCATAATGAATACCATATTAATTTTCTTTTTTAGATGTTATGGATTTCTCCAAACTTTCTTTGCACCAAGCAAAGCGCCTGGAAATGGATTCACAGGTAAAATGAAAGTGTATCTAGTATATGCGCTTGTCGTAAACACTTTTTTCTTCCCTTTAGTTGGCTAATTGAGTTAGGACTACAAAAGCGTTGATGGGTAACCTTTTTGCACTGAGCGAAACCATTAGGCCAGTTCCTTTCAGTTTTATCAGGAGGGAAATCGAAAACTTGAGGGAGTATGTTTCTGTAACTTCCACTGTACTGCCAAAGGAGCTTCTACTGCAGAGGGGTAGTAGAGATGATAACTTGTATGGGACTGTTAGATGTTTCTCCCACGTCATCTTGACTAATTTTAGATCCGTTGTCTTTGAACAATACGTGTTAAAAATGTAAAGCGGTGTCAAAGTAATAATTTAAAAAAAAAATCAACAAACTGATGATCACTTGTACATTAGTTACGCTAGCCATTAATCAGATTGAGCGATGCAGCCATGGTACACGCCTGCTTCATGTGACGAGTTTGTTTGGCTTGTACGTGACTGCGCATGTGCAATATTGCTATGCCATCATTAGGACAGTGACTAAAATAGGCATTCCTTACAAATATTAGTCATCAGTTCTGTTGTTTGTATTTTCTCCTAGTTTTGTGGAATTCTGCCATGTAAGTTAGCTTCACAAAAATCAAATAAATAAATACAAACCAACTGACACGAGTAGCTGGTTCAACGCAAATTTACAAAGAGCTTATTTAACTTAAAAAATCCACCCCATGCAGAAAGATTGGAAAAAAACTAAACTGGAGTCCCTTGAACTAAACAGGCTTAAAGCAAACCAATATTTGTCGTTTAAAATCGTTTGGGGTTTTTTGAATGCTGATCTTCCCTTCTTCGATCTTGCTCAGTGTTCTGACTACACGCGGACATTCATTTAAACCGGCTGTACAAACAACTAATTGCAACTACTGCAGAAAACGCTTCTTTTTCGCTTCGAGTTACATCTGTGTGGAACTTTCTTCCTGACGAAGTGGTTAGGGCTCGTTCCCCACCACATTTCAGGTCCATCCTTGGTCTACAGAATTTTAAGTCTACAGAATTGTTTGAAACGACCAGAATTTTTGAAATAGAGAAAAAAGAATGAATAAAGAAAAACTTTTACAGATCCAGCTAGATGGCTTGCCCTTCTGGGACCCCTGCCACTAATGCGGCAAAATTTTATTATTTATTATTAGCAAGGTATACTACAATGTTTTACAGGTATTTTTCAGTGGTGTTAGAAGTTGTATTGATTTTTATCCCAGAATGCTTCCCCAATTATAATTTTGCATTTCTTATTGGCTAAGGACTAAAATCATAACTACAGTTTTAAAACCACTGCTTCCACCCAACCAAGATGCCCAATGACGTACAATCCTAGCAGAAAGTGCCGCGTGTGCAATTGAGTTTTAATTTTATTTTAGCATTTTTAATGTCATTCAGCTTATTTCGTCCTTCATAAAGACAGTTTCTTATTCTGCAAAATACTAACATTCAGTGATTTATGCAAAAATCACTATTTTATGGTTTTCCAATTGCCCAAAACAAATAAATTATTTGTCCGATTATGATTAATAACCCTGTACTTCGCCTACAGTTACGAGAACTTTTAACCCATTTCCTCAGTGAAAATGTCTAGTTCCTCCACAACCACGCATACTGTAACTTTTGAACTATAATGCACCGTACCAAGTTCTTTTTAATTCTAAAATGTCTGGGCTTAAGACCACGAACCCATAAATGTAACTAAACTGCTTAATAAATATGTTTCAGTAATTTGAAGTGCGAGATCATGAGACGCATAAAATTGCGTATGTTTAGTGATTTGTGGAGAACCGTATAAAAGCATGTGCAGAAAAGGGTTGATAATAATCCTTAGTAATCTAGCTTCCCGCTTGGGGTGCCGCTTCCATTCTCCTTTGTGATGTAAGTGGTACCGCTATGATATCACATCGCTTTTGGGCACGATCAAGTACAGATCGTGCTGCTCGTTCCGAACATGTTTTTCACTTGTTGCCAGTATGTCCGACCAAGATATTCAGAAACAGTTAGACTCGGGTAGTTTTATTTAATTTTGCCACAGTAAACCAACGATTTTTAAGGGGTGGCGTTAACAAAAGTATTTTATGATTTTTGACATTAAAGCATTTTAGAAGACTGGGTGTCAGCATTAACTGGGCGTTCAATACACGATTTATGGTTCTTGATTGGGGGCTGGATTTCACCTGGTTAGCAATAAGGTTTTCCTTTTCCCCATCCCATTCCGGGATTGACTAGACAGAAGGGACCATTTTGTGCCCCACCAACCACTCCTGAAAACTTTCATACAGGCCATGTGCCAAAAAAGTTTTAGTAAGGACGTTAACGTTGATCTCATTCTCATGGCAACTTCCATGCCTTGACGTAGAGCATCCACATAATCCTTCCTCCTCGGCCTCGGAATGGTTGTCATGTCTGTAACTTGAGTCCTTATGTTCTTTAGCAAAATAAACAATAAATCTCGTGGTTAAATCGCCACGCTTACTCACGAAGCTGTAAAACTACCCATTTTGTACAAAATATTGCTTCTTCGATCTTAAATGAAGACAGTAAAGATAAGAGTGTTAATCTATTTGTGCCTGTTATTTTTAGTATATACTTTAATTTTAGCCATTTCTAAAACATCAGTATCGGATTGACCGATATGTACTGTTGCATTAGTATTAAAATTGAAAATAGTACATTGAACACTTCTGCAGTAAGGTAATTGGTAATTCATTTGGTGTTGGCATGGCATTTATCCTCATTTTATTTTGTAATAGGTGCGTGTTTTGGAGCTTGAGAACAATTTGGCACAAGAACGTCTGCGGTTATCGTCATTGCGTCGACAACATTACACGTTAGCAGGACCAAGTGAAGGTTGGGATGAAGAGGTAAGACAAAATAATTAACTTAAAAACTGAAACAAAACGCTCCATATTGTGAACTGCCAAGGTTGACAAGTGAGCAGCAATAACGATGGATAAATTCATGTAGGCTCCATTCACAATGTGAAGCACTGTACCTGGGCCTACTCAAGGGGCCCGCACGGCCTAAAAATTCTTTTCGCAATTGTGAGTTTTGATGACTATCAGTTAGGGATGTGCGATACTCGAAAAATTCGAGCCGAGCCGAGTATGAAACTTGTACTCGAACTCGGCTCGCTGCTCGCGTCCATACTCGAAAAACTCGAATCCGGCGAAAGTGCCATAACTTTGTCAATTTTTTACCGATTTTGACATTCCAATATACCAAATCGATCGTCTCGACGAGAGTTTTCCAGTGGTGCAGATTAAAAGTCAATAACTGAAACCATTTTCAAGTTACATCCTGAAAACTGGAAAACCATGACCTACACAGTCAACTAAGCACCATTTTTGTTCCTATTATCCTAACAAATTAAAGGGAAACTTGCAAACAAAATATTTCCATCAAATACTCGAACTCGGCTCGATACTCGATTCTTCTGTTTCAAACTCGGCTCGGCTCGACTCGAATTAAAATTTTTCTACTCGCACATCCCTACTATGAGTAATGTACTCGATTTGTGCGTATTGTGAACTTTTTTTATACTCCCACCAAACAACAACTCCAATCTAACGACAACCAGCACAGAGCAGGAGCATTGTAGTGCAAGCCTGTCAGCTTGTTAGGCAGACAAGTCTTCAAACATAAGCAGCCCGAATTAATGAATGAACTGACCTGTTAAGCACAATTGTGGCCGACGAATATTATAACATAGTGTAACCGTTTTATGATTTCAGTCGGGGGAGGAGGGCCCGCTGTTGTAGTTAGTCCCAGGCCCCTAACTTTGATGTGGGGGCCCTGATTTCATGCCACCACAAAAAGCTTATTTACATTGTTCGACGTGCATCCATCGTTAGTTAGAAATAGCAAACGACTAGGATGCGACCAGCCAGAGTCCATGTGCCAGTCACGTCCTAGTTGTTTGCTATTTCTAACTAACGAAGGATGCACGTCGGACAATGGAAATAAGATTTTTTTGGTGGCATGATGAAGACAGGAGGACTTTTTTTCCCATTTTTTGCTATTGGAGCCTGTTGAAAATCGCAGTAGGGATGTGCGATACTCGAAAAATTCGAGCCGAGCCGAGTATGAAATTTTTACTCGAACTCGGCTCGCTGCTCGTATCCACATTCGAAAACTCGAATCCGGCAAAAACGCGATAACTTTGTCAATGTTTGACCGATTTTGACATTCCAGTATACCAAATCGATCGTCTCGAAGAGAGCTTTCCAGTGGTGCAGATTAAAAGTCAATAACTGAAAATATTTATATATACGTAAAACTGGAAAACCATGACACACACCGTCAACTAAGCACCATCTTTGTTCCTATTATTTTAACAAATTAAAGGGAAACTTGCAAACAAAATATTTCCATCAAGTACTCGAACTCGGCTCGATACTCGATTCTTCTATTGCAAACTCGGCTCGGCTCGAATTAAAATATTTCTACTCGCACATCCTTAATTCGCAGATCTGTAGTATGATTTTGAATTTCTGCGTGATTTTGTGTGTTGGAGTCGATTCCTTGGTTTTGCAGTTTCTTGTATTTGCATAACAGAACTATACAGGCTGCAGGCATACGACTATATTCTATTTTTTTCTTTTTTTTACAGGATATTCCAAAGTGAAATATACTGCAGTAGTAGTAACACAATACGTGATGTTAGCACTGTAACGTGAATCATGATTCACGTTACTTCATGTTATTTCAGGAAATAACATTTTCCTATGTCCCTCCTCATTATTATGGGGCTGTATGTTGAAAGATATATATAAGCGACAGGGTATGGATTAACTACGAGAACGTGTAAAGGTTGGTTGGTGTTTGAGGTAGCACTTTAGCCTACATTGCGTTACAAAGTGTACGTAGAAGCTCAAGCCAAACTGTTGGCGTCAGTAGAAGTGCAACTGATGATAGGACTAATAATTCACAAAAGGTGGATGTTGAACTAGTGCAAGTGGTATGGTATACTTTTACGGTAATCACACATCCTGAAAAAGGCAATCCTATTCCGTGAATAACTGTTGTTTTTAACTTTTTTTAATGTTTAAATGTTTTATTGTCGGTAAACGATTTGTTGATGAATGCATTTACAAAGTTTGATGGAAGTTACTTTAACAAGTACAAAGACATCAAAGGTTTAGGCGAAGGAATTCATCAAGATTTGAACAATAATGAAGTTGTACGTCATGATGAGAATTTGATTCTTTTACAGCATTTATGTGAATTTATTGTACGTTATACGAGAGCTATACACTTATTTATTTATGCACATTGTATTTTTATTGTAACAGATGCTTTAATCTTGCTAAGAAATGTGAAGATAATCAAATTGAAAACTTTTAAGTGAATGACTAGTACAAAATCATTCGTTATTTTTAGATGTTGCCTATTTCCTCGTTTAAGCGCAGGATCTTACAAGGGCATTGAGAGCTCTAGTTCATGCGAAAATAAAAAGTGCCGGGGTGCGAGTAAGTACAGGGGAGGGAGGGGGGGACTCTTTAGAAACAGTGTTCTGTTTATTTATGCTGGCATTTGACTTGTAACAAATGTACGATCATCCGAATGTGAAACTGTATTGTGGAGTCGAGCATCATCATCACATTTCGTGCAATTGTAGAATAAGCTATTTTACACACAACTTTCATAATGCGTTCATTTCAGGCCACAGTAACCAGTGACTGTTAGTTAATCTGCTTTCAAAAGTAGTGAGCGTTAATCTCAAATAGCACTGGGCGTCAAATTAGTGTCATCGCAAAAATAGCGCTCAAGCTCTTATTCGAGGAAATACCGCACTTCAAACATGCCCAATGCATAATAAGAGAAGCTGCATAGCTATTCTTAACATAATAACGGTCATTGGACCCCTTTCTATATACATTTAAATCACTTCATTGGACAGATTACGTGTAGTATGTGTGTGTGTGTCTTACCTACATGTTTGAAGAGAGCAAAATGGTCTAAATTTATAGGAGAAATATATTAAAAGTGGCCCTCTTACAACAATTAAACTGTGTTGAAGAAAGTAGAATAATATCTAACAATAAATGTAACACGAGTTTAGCATAATTTGTAATCGTGAAACCTTCATCATAAGCCAAAAGCAAAATGAAACAAAGACCATGAAAGGAAAAAAATGTTTGGCTCTCAGGCATTTTCTTTTTCAAAAAAGTGACATCGTCATGGGTAAAACAAGCATAATAAATTTTCTCAACTAACTTCGTTCTAGGGAGGGTGTTTTCTCACGGAAAAGTCGGCGATAATGTGATTATTCACATACGTGATCTGGATTCAATCTAGCATTAACGCACTGTCTGTGTTCTCATTATTCACAAAATTAGGTTATTGTATGGTCTCTCCTCCAAAATTCAACGTAATTTCTTGTTAAAACTAATTTCTAACCAGACAAATCTTCGGTAACACTAGCGACTCACGATCGGGCACTTTTGTACATTGGTGCCAATCAGTCATTCATGTACGTTATCTGGATTAAGTCTAGCGAAAATGCAATGCCTTTATTCTCTTAATATACAAATTTAGTTTATAATTTTCATAAAAACTAATATCGAGCCTTGAAAATTTGTTAACGGTTTTTACTCTGAAAGTTCATTATCAACACTTTGAATTGTTCAAGAAAACACGCACAAATTCAGAATAAACAATACACTATCAATATTCTTGCAAATTTTCGACAGACAGTTAATAATCCATCTTCATCAGGAATTATTAACTCGAAAGCTTCCAATTACAACGTCACCTGCTTCGGCATTCGAAAACGGTGCTCTGATCTGGCGTGGACCATGCCTCGCCAGATTGGGTGCTAAAGATTAACTGTACGTCGAAAATTTGCAAGAATATTGGTACTGTATTCTTTAATCTAAAGTTGTGCATGTTTTCTTGAAAATTTCGTAATATCTAGCCCCACAAACCTTCATAAGATTGCACCATGCAATGGCCATATTGTTAACAGGAGAGATTCACTCATAGCCTTCCCGGATCAACATGTCCTTCTGGGAAAATGGTGGCAAAAATGTTCTCATTCATGAATCGTGGTGAATAAATCATACATTTCGTTAAACATATGAAGCTTTTTAGTTAATTTCGTAGCAAAAAAATCAACGATTTAAGGGTTAGGCTTTAGACATGATTTACGGTAGTGAAAAATGGCACCCACATTTCAAATTTTTAGATTGGCGCAAACTCACGTATTTAGTTCAAACTGTTCATAAGAAATAAATTGGCACCATTCATCTGAAGATTGTGTATTGGACTTTCAAAATTCATCATCTTTTGGTGAAATTATTAAAAAAATATAACTTTCCGATAGCAATAAGAAAATAAAATGGCTTCACTCCACACATTTTTTTAAAGCCTCCCATGCCTGAAAGCCAAAGATTTTGTTTTTCATGCCGGTTTCATACGAATCCCTGGAAAACATGGAAATATCATGGTAAAATGCTTGAAAAACGTGAAAAAAAATCATGAAAAATGACGAAAGTCCTCGAATTTAAAGTATACAGAATAGTACAAACCATGTTCATGGCCTAAAACAATGGCTACTCACCACCCACAAATACCATTATTATGAATCAAATGGTTCTTAAAATAAAACTTGTAAAAGTGTGCATCGTCATTCAATATTGTCCCGTTGTCATGTTTCATGTCATTTTTAACGTCCATGTCATTACCTGTCATTTTCATTTTACGTTGTTCCCGAAAGCAAGTAAATAAAATCATGGGAACAAGCTCGCTAAGCGCACACGCAACAATTATCCTGATCATTGAAGGATAAACATATGCTCCAGGAATTATTTCAACAGTGAAATCATCGTTCATTTAGGCTTCATCGTAGGCAACTGTGCATTTTATTTCTTAAACTGAAATAAAATTGCGAATTAGATTAATTCACTTAATGGTGGTTATTCAGTTTTGAAAAAAAAAATTACAAGTCGGACCACTGGTTCCAAAAGTGACAAGGTCACCCATGCTGTTATTTGATACAGAAATATTAAAGGGCAATTACATTGAGTTTTTTTTTTACTTTTTATATCATCTACACAACAACTGTACACAAAGGAGCGATGTTACATACTGCATCATCATAATATTCTTACCTTGAAATGTGCAAAAATTATTGCAAACAGATGGAGCTATTAGTTTAAAGACAGCAATGCACCAATGTTGGCATCGGACATCTGCCTTTTTAGGCCTACAGAAATTTTAAAATTGTGAAATGCTCTTAATGAAAATGTAACTTGGTTTCACTTTACTTTCTTAAGCATCGGCCAACTAAATATCGACTTCGGAATCGGACATTGTAGCCAGATGCTCAGACATCCTACAGCTAATAATTTCTGTACGTTCCAAGCAAATATGCTACCTGTCGAAGCATTTTGTGGTGAACGTGAATGTGGCTAAAAAAAAAACGAAATTTACCATTCCCCAGCCTGAATAGGTAAAAACATCGTGAGGTTTACTTTGACAGCTCTTCAACAAACTTGCACAACACGCCCATTTTTCAAAGTTTCAGCAAAAAAATCCTACTTCGCGAATTTTCGACAGTCCAAATACTGGTTGGTGGATGTAAACACAGTCGACTGCCTTCATCAGACAAAGTGCAACCTCGTGAGATGAACGCTGTGTTTACATCCACCAGTATTAGGACTGTTGAAATTCGCAAAGAAAGACTGTTTCTTCCTGGAACTTTCAAAATTGTGCGTGTTGATAATAGAATCAAAAATATGCATCAAGCTGAAAATTCATAAGGCTTTATAAAATACTTGCTTCTCACCAACGTACCCAATGTTAGACGGATCAGGCACCTGAAGTGAAGCGCTTGTCCAGGTCGGCAACAGTGAGGTGAGCAGTGATGTAATTGGATAGGTATTCCAGATTTACCAGGCTAGGGAATGGTAAGTCAAGTGTTTTTTTTAGTTATAGGCTAATTATGCTTCATTAGCTCACCAGCTAGGTCATTACCCTGCTATTTGGGCCCAACCAAGACGGTTGTGCCTATGTTCTGCTTTGTGCAAAAATTCTAAAATCAAAGGAAAGTTTTGAAGAACGAATAACGGAACGGAAGTGAGCTCGCATGTTTAACTCCTGGAGATAGACAAGCTGCCGTTGTACACTCAATGCCGGTGATATGCGCCTTCAGCACTCTAAATAATAGCTGCACGACATGAATTTAAGATCTGTTAAATGAATAGACGTGGCACAGATTCGACCAAAGTAATTAATGTGGAATTGTACTAAGTCTAGTCATTGCATCCCCGACGTTAATGTGCCGGTTAATTTTTTGGGGGAATCGGGTGACCGAATTAAAATGTGTGTGCCATTTGTTCCCCCTATTTTGATGATGTTATAGGCCTAACACTACTTTCAGATTCGCACTGTGATTTACCACCAGCCGTTGTTTTACACCCCCCCCCCCAACAATTCTACTGCTACTATGGATGTCGGGAAGAGAAGGAACTCTGTGATAGGATTTACCTAGCAAAATTGTCTCCTCGTACGGGCGCCATGGCTTCAGCTGGGAGCGAGTCAAAACTACAGTTACTACAAAGTAATTTAATGCTACCCTACGCACTTTATTAAATACTGTGAAGTCAGAAGTCAAATCTCAGATCGACGCATTGTTCAATCGGGTTGTGTATCGTCATCGCCAGGCCGGGGCAGCAAGAATTTAAATAATAAAATGAGAAGTGTACCTTCGTCACCACATAGGAATGACAAGTCAATCGCTAACAAACAAGTCATCCATGACTTGCAGCAATAAGCTATTATCGAAACGAAAATATGCTTAAAAGAAGGCGAGTGCAATATTCACATAAAAAGAGTAAAACTTTTTTCCAATAAAGGGCTTATCCTCTGCATGTACAGGTTCTGGCTTCGGTGTGGCTGAGAAAAGGGCGCTCTTCCTACTAGAAGGTACGCCGACGTCACACTCTTCCGGAACTTGATGGTGGATTCACCAGTGTTATCGCAGATGAGTCCAGTCACAGAGCGGCTCCAGGAATCGATCATGGATGGTGTAGGACACTGCATTCTTCTCACTTCATCCTCTGCAAGGGAACACAGTGCTGGCACTGCAAGGGCGGATCCAGAACGAGGTCGTGGAGGGGGATGCAGGAGGATTCTTCTTAATTTAACCGCTTTTTTTTTTCAAAAATGTCGGCAATTTTTCCGTGTATAATTGTTTTGGAGGGAGGCCGCGGCCCCTCTAAGACAAATACACACAGAAAAATTGCCCCTCCTTTGGATGCTTGGGTCTTTGCTGTTTAGGGGCAGAAGTCTCACTGAACTGCAGTTTGAGCCGAGTCACAGATAAGCTTCATCCATATTGAGGGCTTGAAGTTTACTGCAGCGTTTCCCAGAATCCAATGTAAGCAGACAACAGTCTTGCGAGTCAGGAGTCCTAATGAAGCTTGTCCCAGTGGCTCGTAGGGTTCCGTGAGGAGGCTTGTCATATAAGGGAATATCCCATTGTCGAATAACTTTCGTGACTGGTCTTTCTACACCGAAGACTTTGATGAGGCAGGTTATTCTGAAGTCTTCAACAACAGAGGTTTGTACCGCTGAATTGATGGCTGCTGCGGACATATTCCCCAGAAGAAAAGAGGTGGAATCTGGGGATCAGTCTGGCTGTTGTCACAGAAGTCACTTGTCTTCATGGATCTATAAATAGGCATGGGCCCTGATCCCAGTGTCCTTGGAGCCGTGGCTACTCCGAATGGAAGGACCATGAAACAACAAACTTTCTGGCAGAGGACAAATCTTAAAAGATGGAACATGTCCAGGTAGACCGGTTGATGGACAGAGTAAAATTTCCCTAGTTGGGCTTAGTTTCGAACGAATTCACGGTTCCCATCTTGAAACTTGATTGCTGATGAATTTATTCAAATATTTCAGGGTGAAGATTAGACTATTTCCTCCTGTCTCTTCTTCAAGATGAGGCTGTAAATGCCTGGCTTCGACTAGTCTTGGTAGACCCCGACTTTTCCGGATGAGGGCTTCCACTTCGGAGAGGAACAGTGTCGGAGACGAGGCAAAGTCCATGGAGGAGAATCTGCAAGTTTCGGATACGTAGCTGGTAGCCATGTAAAATATGGACAAGAGCCACTGGTCATCCATAATCGCGCTCCATCCAGGCTTCTGCTTGTTGTTGCAAGTGGCCACCAGCCTAAGTAGGAAGACTTCTAATTCGAACGAACTGAGACGTCATGAATGTTAATATCGCTAATTCTTTACTTTCTTTGAATGGGATCTATTGCAAGGAAGAATTTTTTTCTTTCAGGGATCCTGTCGCCCTGGTCGGATACTCTTCCTTAAAGTGGTCCCACTTTCTTTCCATCCGGTACCGATACTGATACCCACAAAAAGATTGCTTTTACCACTAACGTATGGCTATTAAAAAAAAAAGAAAATTTTTCCGGCAGTCAAAATTGGTTTCTATTTAGCAAAAACCGGTAAACAGCGATTACAGTGGTTTTGAAAAGTCATAAGAAAATTACACCTCAACCACCTGCCACAACACAGTTCATTTGAATTTTCAGAGATAAAAACTTTCTCCTTCTTCAGAAAAAACGCACAACACGGGGGAAATTTATTATCGTTGACGAGTGCAACCGGCGCCGACCCTTCGTACGACACTGATATGGTTGGATTTGAAACTGTCCAAAACAATTGTGAAAATTGCAATGGCCATTGACCAAATTCTCGAAGATGCTTTAAACAATTTTTAACAGTCCCCATACTTAACATTTGCAGCATGTGCACCAAGCTGCCACAGTGAAAGCTGCCACATGTAAAAAAAAAAAAAGCTGAACACGGTAGCAGACGTATGCAGAAACCATATTGCAAGGATCAGTGTAGTAATCATAAAACTGATGCTACATTACTTAAATTATTTATTATCTATACCAGCCCGTTGTTCACTGACAATATCAGTTTTCTTAAATAAAAATTCCAACACAGCATCACATCCTTGTCTCGGAGTGAAGAGAACATCGGCTATTGCACCATCCGAGTTTATCCTATTTAAAACGTGCTCGGCCATCTTAATGGCAGATTCCTTTTCCAAAATGTCTAGAACACTCCTGGGTACATTTATACAATCCACAAAATTTCCATCAACCTGCAATTGGAGGAATTCAATGTATTTTAATATAAATTTACAGCAATTACCACTGGGCATATATTTTGAAATCCCGATTGTCATTACCTTCACTATCAGCTGTAAGGAGTACTTCATATCAACTTCAGGCCAAGATTGTTCCCAAACTGTCTGCGGCTACAACACAAAAATAATTTAATGTTACCAAGGGTAAGAAAATTTGCCACCCTAAGTCATTTAATGCACAGCAAAACAAGTAAACATGGTTCGGTCAATAAGAGCATCTTTACTTGTCTTTTAACTGCAATTTCTTTTTCCTTTTTTATTTAGTAACATGAAGGGGCAGGGTAGAGGACGCACTTTTTTTCCCTATTTTTTAAGTGATATCCTTGTTCAAGTTCATTAATTACCAGCTACTGGGATCTCCCTCTCATCAATTGGCACTTTATAACCTACGCCACACTGCATGTTTACGCAAAAAAAAAAACCCCACTCCCTTTCCAAGTATAGCTTCCGAGCAGGAGATGGGCGGGAAGTTAACCGTAACGTAGACTTCATCGCTCTCCAACGGGTAAGTACCTTACCCTGGTAGAAATTCCAATTCTCCTTCATGGAGACCTCTTCGTCTGGGGTGCCACGGGCCCAAAAAACTGCACCACTGCACCCTCGTAGGAGTTCCAAAGAAGGTCTAGGCGACCCAATGACAGAACTGGCCCACATGCAGCTCCCGCAACAATACAAACCAATCTGGAGGCACTGCCCCACGAGGAAACAGTGGAAAAAGGTATGCACGCAAACCTGACCACGACATGCTGAAGGCATCCCCTATCGCAGGACGTCGAATCTGTCCACAAACCGATGTGACAGACTCTGCTCCACGACACACCGCAGCCGCTGCTGCCAGCCACGAAGCTCGTGGACCGGCGACCATGCTGTCCGACAGGACACGCACCACCTGCCCCATAATGAACGCCCGGAAGGACTGCACCGCCCGCAGAATTGCCAGCAGTTACTTAACATATACTGAAAAAACCGTTACTGGATCTAATTTGAAACTCATCATTAACACTCTTACATAGTTCGAAACTCATTTTCACACACTTTCAAAATGAAGATATTAATAATACCTTGCGAATTTTCGACAGAAGTACTTCTGACCTCCTCAGGCACCCAAAGTTTTTCGCTTTTCTATATCGACACAACTGGCTTTTCGAACTTGGCAAACATGTTTATCGCAATGGTTACCAAGTTCGAAAAGCCAGTTGTGTCGATGTGGAAAAGCCAAAATCTTAGGGTGCCTGAGGAAGACAGAAGTACTTCAATATCTTCATTTTGGAAGTGTACGAAAATGAGTTTCGAACTATGTATGAGTGTTACTTAACAATACATAGATGTGCAGCATCGCTTCGGCTGGGAACCAGCGCCCCCGGGCCCACAATCCCCCACCGGCACCAGCCACGACTTGCTGACCCGACCTACCACCAACACATCCTCCACCACTGAAGGTCCCGATCGAAACCCACCGATACCTGACCCTGCAAAGCCCCGGCTCAGGACCATGCCAACAAATAGCTCTGCAAATGTCATCCATGCAACCGAGCACCCCTCAGCATACATGCAACATTCTCTGCCAAGCCCTGCAGCCTCTGCAGGATCCTCACGCGAACCACGGTCTGCACCCGTACCTTGCCAACCAGTCGCAACAAACCACCTCGTTTACTCTGTGGCTGAACCAGACGTCCTGTCTCCAAATCCACAATCATTCCCAGAAACCACAATCGGCGTGTCGGCACCATCGCAGTCTTCACAACATTCGGAGAGAAACCCAAACGCACCAGGGTACCGAGCGTTCGCCACACACACCACAGTACTCCTTCGACTGACCCAAAACGCTGAAATCATCGAGAATACCCTTCAATCCAAGAAACCGACGCACCACTGCAATAAATGTCATGAGAAAGCAAAGGGAAGATGCCAAGAAAACATTAGAAAACGATTTGCGTGCTCGGCCACTGGTATGGCATAATATGTCTGTGACACGTTGCTCTTTGCCATATACCGCCAAACTTCTTGCCATCACCATGGATAAAGTGTCCAGTTCACACTGACCAACATTCACACGCTGATTCAATTGTTTCAGCTTCAAAACAGCATCCAGCTTCTCCACTGGGAAAATCAGTGAGGCAAAACCCACCGAGCAATTAGCCAGCACAACCTGCTGGACCATTTCTTGCTATTTCGACCCAATCCTCCTATCCACGGACACCATTAACAGGTTAGCCAACACCTCGCCTACCGGGGCACACATCTTATGGCCTAAGCTAACGCCTGTCAGCATATCCAAAACTCAGCCTGGCCGCCATCTTGTTTGCAACAAAGCGTAGCCTCAAATCAAGCCATGAGCGCCAGGCTCCCGAGCAGCCAAACACCGTTTTAGATTTCCAAGGAAACGAAACGAAACGAGCACGCTAAGCAATATCGGTTACTCCGTTGTCAGAAAACAAGTCACATACCTAGCTGTTATGGGGACCTTCACTCCCAATCCAAACTGGCCTTGCCATGAGAGCTGCACGCACCCTGCTTCCTGCTCACTCGCCTGGTACCAATATGGCTGATCAGACATCAAGCTTGATCGCTCCTCAGCTTCCGACTACCGGAAATTAAATGCACGAAGCCAGATACACTACTGTCAGCACCAGCGGCGAGAGTAGCAGATTTTCGCATATTTTTGCATAAATTCCTGACGTAAATATGCAGTATGACGTAGGTTACAAGGCGCCGATTGGTGAGAGGGAGATTTCATACGTAACACAGACAAGGAGGTCCGCATGAAGGAGAATTGTACAACTTGAGAATTTAGTTTGAAATTCCTTACTTTTAGCTACCCAATACAAAAAAATTCCTTACTCTTTTTTCCCCCAAAACTACCTCCGACCTCTACGGGGAAAGACCACCCCGACAAATAAGAATAGGGGGTCAATTAACAATGTAGTCACCACTGCACCTACCTTAACCCTATACCAACCGGATAGCCGATACGGCATAGTCGGTGAAAAAACTGAGTCCAAATGCGCGCCCAAGCTATGTGAGGGGTCCCCGGGGACCCCGAGCATAGCGGGCAAGCACAGCCCAGTGGTTAGCGTCGTCGTCTCCAAACCAACTGAATACCGGTTCGAATCCCACGACTGACAAAGTAACATATGGGAGTTAAAATAAAAAAAAAAGGAAATGGCAGGATTGTGAAAAAAAGTGGCTGTCAAAGGGTTAAAGACGCAGTTTTTTCAGGTCACTGAAATGCTAACATTTTAACTGTGACTTCAGTCTAAATCAGAAACTTGGCAAGAATTATGAAATTTGGTTCGTTTTAGTTTAGGAAATACTGTAAGGAATTACAAGTTTGCATGTCTGTTGGGTGACTTCCCTGCCAAACGATGCACATAAAACGACGTGTACTGGTCTCAAAATAGTATGTGAAGTTGATTATGATGGCACAAAGCTAACGCAAGTTTATTAAAGCATACCATTTTCACTTTGAGTTTTGGAGAGTTGATGAATCCAACCCAAAGTTCACTGGTAAAGTGAGGGGCAAACGGAGCCAACATTACAAGTAGTGAGGCTAAAGTTTTTTCGTACTCCTCGGAATGTCCTATTAAGTCTCTGGGAACTTTCTGAAAAAAAAATATACGAACATAAGCTACAAATCACACAAAAAAAGCTTACTTTTTTTTTTTTTTTACATACGGTTTGTTTATTTATACTTACCCGTAGGTTATTTGTCAATTTTTTTAAGTTGTCTATAGCTTCACAAAAATTGATCTTTTCCAAAAGTAACTGCGTTATCTAGGAATCGGAAGGACAACAAAAACCCTAATGAGACCAACCAAATATTGTATTGCTTCAGTTGTGGCGTGAAGAAAATTTATATGCATGAAGACGTCTTTAAGTCAGGTAAGGTGTAAGTACGGGTGTGCAAGCATAGAAAGTTTCGAGTTCGAGTCGAGTTTCCTATCATCTGCTCATACTCAACTCGATTTATCTGAACCAAACTAGAATCCGGTAAAAATGCGATAACTTCGCCAATTTTTGACCAATTTTGATGTTAAAATATACCAAATTCACGGTCTTGACGAGAGCGTTCCGGTGGTACAAATTAAAAGCTCAAACCATTTTAAAGTAACATCCTAAAAACTGGAAAACTAGTTGTAGACATTGACCCGTACATTCCAAAGCAGACGACATCATTTGCGCACCTCTCAAAACAGCGAACACCAGTTCACAATTTTGAGAGGTGCGTAAATGATGTCGTCTGCTTTGGAATGTGAATCGATTGACTCAATGTAATCGCAGCCATTATGCTATATTTCGAGTGACCCGCACAGTCCGTTAAGCAGCATCTTAGTTATTATTCTAACAAATAAAAAAGACACTTGAGTGTGTTAACCAACTACTCGAACTCGGCTTGATACTCAATACTCCTGTTGCAAACTCGGCTCGGTTCAACTTTAAAGTTTATTCTACTCGCACACCCCCAGGTGTAAGAACAGTAAAAAGTGTGAAGCTAGTGAAATTTAATACGCATTCCAGTACCTTTTTAATGCTAGAATTCCTGCTTTCAAATAAAAAGTTATTATGCTCTGTGATTCTTTCTTCTGTTGCTTTGGACAGTTTCGTTGTAGGTTGAAGGAACTCCCAAATACATAACCACACTTTGTTCTGCCACTTCGACAACTGGCTGAAACCTGAAAATTTATATGAAATAAAGACAGCAATTTTTCAAAGTGAAGTGGAGAAGCTGTTGAGTTAGGTCTATCATATCAAAAACCAAAACTGGTAAA